>CAEGAE010054901.1:0-14450 GCA_903067095.1 Girardinus metallicus | reverse complement strand
GGCAACAAAGGCGTGGCTTCGTAAGAAGCATTTCAAGGTCCTGGAGTGGCCTAGCCAGTCTCCAGATCTCAACCCCATCGAAAACCTTTGGAGGGAGTTGAAACTCCGCATTGCCTGCCGCCATCCCCAGAACATCACTGCTTTAGAGGAGATCTGCTTGGAGGAATGGGCCAACATTCCAGCAACGGTGTGTGCCAACCTTGTGAAGACTCACAGAAACCGTTTGACCTCTGACATTGCCAACAAAGGATATATTACAAAGTATTGAGATGCACTTCTGTTATTAACCAAATACTTATTTTCCACCCTTATTTGTAAATAAATTCTTTAAAAATGAGACAATGTGATTTTCTGATTTTTTTTTTCTCATGTTGTCTCTCATAGTTGAGGTCTACCTATGATGTCAATTACAGGCCTCTCATCTTTTTAAGTGGGAAAACTTGCTCAATTGGTGACTGACTAAATACTTTTTTCCCCACTGTAACATGAATCTCCAGATTATCACAAACTATGGAACTGAATCCATACTGCAAGACACTTGACACTTACAGAGCCTCTAAGTTTGTCCTTAAAACATCACAGCATCAATTTTTAATTGAACTGCAAAATTCCCTTTCATCTGAAAAGAGGACGCAGCAATTTGTAAACAGTCCTCCTCTTTAGAAATGAATTTTCACAATCTTTGTTGGAAATGGCAATGACTGTCTCTTCGTCAATTCTCAAGTTAGCAGTCTACCCCATGATTGTGGAGACTGTAGTATGAACATAGCCTAAAGCTTCCATACTAAAATCTTAGATTCTGTTTTTGAACTGAATTAGTGAATTTAATATACCTTTTGATATGCTTATGTTTAAGATGCATAGTCTTCTCTCAGTTTACCTTAATTTGGTGCAGTGAGAGGTCTGATGTGCCAGACTTCTGTCAGCACATACACCTGCAGGAGAGAAGAGAAGAGAAAAAGATTTTCAAATCACAAAAAATAACTTGACAGAAGATTGACAAAAGAGTGATGTATGATGACATTGCCGTACAGCTGAAGTAGCTATAATCTAATTACAACAAAGGTGGGACCAAAAGTAATTATCAGTATCAACCCTCAGCTGCAGTTTTTATGGTAATCAACCAACTTTTCCATTTATTACTCACCTTCCAAATCACTTTAACAGAAACTGCCTTTTAAGCAATTAAGCTTTTTTCCCACTAGAAAAACCTACTGAACACCTTTTTTTTTTCTTTTTAAATGTTTTAAGTGTACTTTTTAGTTTTAAAAGAGACACAGATAAAAGTCAAAAGGATGGTTGGCAACAGATCAACAAACATATCTGGTGCAACATGAAATTTGAGCAGTCACACGTCAGTGAATGGGCTCTTTGTTATTGTAAATGACAGTATTTTAAGGCACTATTAATCTTATAAGAAAAAATAGGGAAGAGGTGATCATGGATTTGTAAACACCTCTGGAAACATGTCATATTAGTCATTCAAAATGAAATAAAGACATTATTTATACAAAACATCCCTAAGTTGTTACGCATTTTAATTCTTGCTAAGCAACATATTTGTTTTGAAATGGCATGGTTACAGATACATTTCTCCATTTGTGAAGTATTATTTCAACTTCAGCAGAACAGCAGCAAAGCAGCATTCAGTAAAGCTTGATTAAAGAAGAAATGAAAGAAAACACTTTTAATAAAAATACTGTATTTATATAAACAGTTTACGATAGCAAAAAATCAAAGTGCAGTATTTAAATTGTTGAAAACATGTGACAAATAAATGAAATACGCATCAAAATAGGTAGAAAATAGGATTGAGAGGACAATGAATATAGACAGAGGGCAAGAATAAGACATTGGGAGAGGAAGAAAGAGATTATGTGCGGTAGCTTCCGGCACCCTTGTTGTATCGACAAAGCAAAAGGGAAGGGAGAGAAAAGGAGGATAGAAAAGAAAAGGGAGATGACAAGACAACTAGACACTAGCATCAAAGCAGGTCAGCAGGAACCAGGCTTGGAAGCGATATCAAAGCCCTCTACAAGGGGCACCAGAGGAGAAGACAAGAGCTGGAGTGGCAACAAAGACACAGATGTGTGAGCGAGTGAGTGGGTTTGCTCTTAGCGACTATACATACACAATTCTACAAATGCTAAATAATTGTGTTTCTTTTTGTTTTTGTACGTGTACAGTTGTGAGCGCATAGCATTTGCACATATGAGTTTATTTATATGTGTATTTGAATGCAAAACTCTGGAGTGCTGGCAGAGCAAACACATCAGAGCTCTCCATTCTCTTCAATGTGCAGACAAGCCCTTGGCAGCCCTACTTGTCCAAGCATCAGAAAGCAAGACTACTAACACAGATGGTCAAAAGCGGAGATGATGGAAAACAAACGTGTTCGCAGTGCACAAGTGGCAGGCCGCCAAAATGCAAACAACGCTGATACTCAGAGGTCCCAGCAACAGTATGTCTGGTCAGATATGAAGATGTTGACTGGGTTAGTGACATTTTTCTCCTCACAGTCACAAGTGAATGATTTTTATTTAATATTTTTTGTCCTTTAGTTGAGAAGAAAAGCTGAGACTGCCACAACGATATTCACTGTTAACTTTAAAGCTGCTTTACGACGAGAGCCCATGCATGTTTGGCTTTCGTCATGAAACAAGTAAATCCTGTTTCAATCCCCCACTTTGGCCACACTGACAGGAAAAATTTAAGTGTAGACTGAAAATCAACCTTTTGTTGCTTTCATATTTTGTTGTTTTACATTTCATGTCATGTGAACTTGACAGCAGTTCTGTAAGTGTAATATTTTACGCAGATATCTTTGAAAACCAATTAATGTAAAATAAATTTAATCTTTCTTCTCTTTATCTCTGCTTGTCATGATCGTCACCGTTTCAGCCAATCTTTGACTGTTACATCACAAAGGATTCAAGTCTGTCAAGGTCCAAATCTCAGAATAAGATCTCCCTGGAAACAAGCTCAATGGGGTAACCCACCATTTCCTGATTATGCAATAATTCATGTTTAAGCTGTCAGTCACTCATCAACCTATCTCCTGACCCGAGAGCACATCCCGAGGCGAGGATGCCAATCATCACTCATTAATTATTGTCAATAAAATGTTTTGACATTTCATGGGGTGTGGACTGAGTTTTGAGTCTAATTTGTACATAAACCATTATGTGGCCAGTCAAATTCTTGAATAAAGCAAAAGGCTGTTTTGTATTTGTTAGGTTTGATGGACCCTTGCCTTTTGTTCTCCTTGGGTTTCCAATAGTGTTATTTTACAACCAAACAATTCTATGTATTTCATCAGGTTGTATGTGATACAGAAACCAAAAATAGTGCATATTTGTGAAGTGGAAAGAAAATACTTTTTGTACTAATTAAAAATAAAATAAAACGAGGAAAGTAAAATGTGTGGAGTACAGGTATGTTTTTGATCAAACTACAAAAATGGCCGAATGAGGTAAAGTGGAACGCTGCAGGAAAGTGGACCATCTCACTTAAATAAAAAAAAAAAAAACTACTATTGCATAAGCCTATGTTTATCTGTATAACTTCCGGTTTCTTTCATGTCCTTTGAATGATAATTATATCTTAGATTGCATTAACCCACATACAGAACTTGTTACTGGTTTTGACATTTATTTTTGCTCTTAAAAATGTTTTGAGAAAAAGAAAAAGAAAAAAAAATGTAGGCCCTATCATCTCACTGTACTTTGTTGCATCAAAGCCTTTTTGCTCTGTTATGTTTTGTCATACTCATTTCTTATTAACTTCTCCAAATGTCACGTGGCACTGTATAAATAGCCTTTCAAATACAATCCAATAAAAGTATAAATTATTAAACATGTTCTACACTTAAAAAGAACTATCTCTCAGTATCAGCAACTCGTTTACCTTACACACTCATGGGGATGTTTGGAATTTATCAGACAAGCCCCTTCATAATACATTAAAGCAAGTAAAAAAAATAAAAAAATAAAAAAAAAAAAACACAAAGATCAAAGCAGCTAAAAACATACTAAATATCAAAGAAATATGCTGACCCAGTAACTGACCATGTATCATGCTGGTCTACAGCCTGTGTCTAGAATTTCAGACTAGAAGTAGTCCATTGAGAACAACAGGAGATGTTCAATATGCCCATGCAAAGCAGATCAAAAATTCTGTTTCATGATTCCCTGGTGATGTTTTGCTTTCTTCTTGGTGTTACTTTCTTAAATAACATATTAGTCTCATATCCAAAGAACAACAGTAACAAGTTTTTAATGACACCCTTACAGCTAAAAAAAAAGAAAAAAAAAGCAAGTGATAGAAACAAAGCTGTTGAGACAAAGGAATAGCAAAGAGACAGCCATGTAGTTGGAAAAAAAAAACAATAATTACTACAAACATATATATTTTTTTCTCAGTAACTTTCTAATTTCGCTGCATATATTTGCATATTGTTGATCTCTGCTTTGTGTTCTGGTTGTCCTTGAGCATGCTCGTGCCCATTATGGTGCATGCTTGCACTCGCAAGTTTCATCAGAAATGTGATCATTTGGGTTTGGTCTTTCCCCATTACCCCACTGAGTGGCGAGCCGTGAAAGCAAGCTGCACAGACAGAGGTCACGGTGTAATTCAGCAAGATGATCACACTGGTCACCGGGTAATTACATTATTATACGAGAGCAGACAGGTAATGCAGCCAAAATGACCAGGCAGCACTTTTATTTAGTAGCGAAGGGGGTGGAGGTTGGTGGGGGAAAGTGAGGAACAGATCTTTGAAAATCTTTGTAATTTCATTTAAAAGCATCTGCTTATTAGGAAATTACTGCTGAGGATGGGCCTTTTGTAAGAATCAATGGACTTGGTGTGTAAGGACAATTTTTTTTTTTTCACTAAACTTTTATTTTGACTAATTTTATGTGCCACAGAGGCACAGCAACAAGTTAATTGTGTGGATATTTGGGCCAATTATTCAAAATGGAGCCATTATGCTGGAGCACACTCTTTATGCCAGGAGTTTCTTCATCACCAAAAGGACATAGTGAGGAAATGCACCACAAATTTACTCACAGGAGACTCCATTGTCGCTGTTGTTCCTAACAACAGTCAGAGCTTTTCTCTTTTGATGGAGCCTAGTTATCTCAGAAATAATTCGCTATGGAAGGATGCATATCCTTAAGGTATTATGAGGCACACTAAGTCTTGCAACGTCCCTCTCTTGTTTCATACAGCATACAGACACACACAGTCTCTCCCAACACACCCACAATAATACAGCAGTCAATGCTTTCAGCCATAATAACTGAGCGGAGGTCTTGGCCTTCTTTATGAGCAGAATTTGACCGTAGGATTGGATATGTCTGCTGCAATCAGATATTAGAAATTTGAGAATGATCACAAGCCACAGTAGTCTTCATTGTGGCCCCAAGCCCCTGCTGTCTTAACGACTTTGGTATGTACCAAAAGTCTTCCTATAGTTTTGTGTTTCCTGTTTGTCATTTAAACACAATGCCGATGTTTTCCAATTGTGTGCAGTATTCTGAGAAGGCATGACATTTTGCAAGTATGCAGGCTCTTTTTCTGCACCCACTAGTCTGTATTTGTGCCCTTGCTTTGAATGCATTCTTTCCCGACGTGATGTAATCATTGTTTTGATGAAGTCACGCTTTTCCATTGGGGTGGATTTCTCACGGCAGGGTTTGACTTTTTTTGAAGACGCACACAAACAAAATTGTGATGAAGCGTGACATAAATAAATGTAAACAAGCAAAGCTGCTGAGTTTTTAAGGGGCTTTGCTTGTACAGTCTGTTTCTTTCAGAGCAATTTGATTGTGCATTTAGGGAATATTGAATTTTGGCTTTGCTGTTGTTAGATGACATTTAAAGTTTCTAATTACTCTGTGAGTCCTGGCAAAAAAAAAAGCTTTAGAACTAACTTTTTTCTACCACCTTAATCCTTGTAGGGCCGCAGATGGTCTGGTGCCTATCTTCACTGTTCAATTCGCAAGAGGCAGAAAATACTCTGGACAGGTGAAGAGTGTTACAGAACCAAACAACCACACACACACATCTACACCAAAGAACAAACTCAGACGTCATGCAGAAAGATCCCAGCCAGGATTACATTTTACATTGATGTCTTGCTGCTGCAAGTCATCAATGTAAAAATGTTACCACCCAGAAGCAGTTTATTCAGTTTGTTTTCCTTATGGATTTCTGACAATTATTGAACAGCCCTCCAAATTATCATTCCAAAGTTAGTTGTCAGTTTTCTATTTCTACATGCTTGAAAAGTGAGTCACATAGTTTCATGTATCAGATGAAAAGCTCTTCATCTGATACATGATGTATCCTCTCGTTCATCATCCTGTCAAGTTCATCTGCCACTAAAGGAGATGTTGCTACTATTACCTCCGTGTATTCAGTTTTGTCATAAAGTCAAGCCAAAATTTATTCATACATCTGGCAGATTGACATGTTAAATGATTTTCATTAAACTAAAAATGTCACTACTGATAATACAAACATCTCTTTCAACAAACTTAAAACAAACAATCTAAAGTGAGCATAAATAATGGAAAAAAATAACTTAATTGTTTTTCAATTACATTTTATTATGGCATGTTGAAAATATTATTTATACACTTTAAACAATAACAGTAAAATTGTTGGGTGTACTACAGTGAAGCCCTTCTTATAAATGATAACCAGCTTTTTGTCCATTTAAACTGGTATTTTTGAAAATGTAACTTTGCTGATGAGCTCCAGGTCTTTGAGGTGGGAAAGTCTTCGTGTGATCACCCGAAGCTTTAGCTGCCTAAACATATCCTCTATCAGATTTAGGTTGTAGCTGAAGTTGGTTATGGTACTTTAAAAATGACAAAGTTGCTAAAATTAAAGGATTCGTTTAAACCATCTGTCAGAGGTTTTGTAAAATCTTAGGCTTAATTGTAAAAGTTTGTTCTCAAAAATATTTTTTTTTCTGTCTCCTGCCTAACCTCTTACACGGCAGTTAGTCAAAGCAGATGGTCACTTACACTGATTCTGCTGGAGGTTTCTTCCTGTTAAAAGGTCATTTCCTTCTACTGTCAACACACGCTTGCTTTGGATGATGGATTGATGCAATCAATAACTCAGTTTAATCAGCTGGGTTTCCTTAGAACACTTTATACTGGGTGCACTTGGATCTAAACATGGTAGTATGTTGTATGGAATGAATTGGATTGATTTGACTTGTTAGCCTTTCACAACGTTTTGAGATGTTGTGACTTCCTACATACTGCCTAGTGACAGTAGGGAATATTTTCTGATTGGCTTTTTTTCCTCAATACAAAATCACTGAAAGGTGCAGAAAATTCATACTCAAGCAAATTTTACATCAATATATTACAAAGAAGATCTTATCTGATCATTCTAATTTATGTTCTCCGAGAGATGATAAAAAAATACTAGTTTTTTGACACAATGTTGTAATATGTCTTGTAATTTAAATATCATTATTTTTATTTATTTTTTTTCCCTTTTTTGGGACCACTTAGGAACTTCTCTAAATATCTTGTAGGCCTCTTCTTAAGAGTGAGGTGGAGGTTCACCTTCCAGCAAAAAAATGGGCAAAACTTTAGTTTCTAAATGCAAGTCCAACTCTACCCATAGAAGGTGGCTTTACAAAGTAGTGCTGAATACATCCCATAATTTTAAGATATTTATTTTAAAGACTTATAAACGTTTTTTTTTTTTTTCCATTTAAAAATTATGCAACGTTTGGTATCCATTTCATAAAATTGTGAAATATACCAACTTTTTTGATGGTAGGTGAGAAAATGTGGAAAGAGGAATATATTTGCAAGGTGTTGTGCTAGTCTTTATCAGCATTATAGTCTGAATGGCTGTAATATTCACGTAAATTTATAAGGAATATTAGAACTAAAATAAAGACTGCATTATAATGGTTCCTTACGTGGAAATGATACAAGCCTATGCCAAATCTATTAATCATTGTAACATTAACGTCTTTTGACTGTCCACTCTTGTCCATATCCAGTACTCCTCTGTAAGTGAGCAACCTCAAACAAGCCAAATACGCTTTTCTGAACAACTTCTTCCAGCTGATGCTCTGCATCACTTCCAGCCCACCTGAGAGATACAACTCCTTCTTTTTTTTTTTTTTTTTGAGTCATTCTTCTTAGGGGCCCTTTCACTGGGCTTTATCCACTTTATGTCTTCAAGGAGATGTCTGAGCAGCATATGCGTCAGGTTCAGCCAACTCGGCTACAGCTGCGAAAGAGCTCAAATCACATGTCCTCTTGGATTTAGAGTGTCTTTTTTGTCTTACAGGAATTGTCTCAGCAGGTAGTTGAGAAGTAGTTTTGAGTTGTTACTCTCCTTGTTTTCAGTCACCAGTAATTTTTCATGAGCATGGGCAGGTATGCCGGGCTGAGTACATACTAAGACCTCTGCTTTGCAGAGCAGCTCTTTCAATAATATTCTGCATTCTAATGAAGCAAAAATATTATAGATGCCTTAGTACCTTGCAAGCAGATGATCTGAAAATGCCTTTCACACACACACGTCATTCCTAATGGGTTGTCTGATTGGACAAGGTCTTGTTTCCTCACAAGGTTGAGAAGGTTTTTATTATATTTTTATTTTATTGTTACTTTAGTGTTCTCTGCATCTTTTTTCTTTACTTTGTGCCACTCTGCAGTCAGTGACAGTATTAAAAGAGGTTATTAACCTCTTCGGCACTAGATCTTGTAGGGGCAAGTGCTGAGGACCCAAATTTGGACCATTTGTAGAGGTCCAAAGAAGAGTAGCTACTGGACCAAAGTTTCATGGGAATGAAGTAAGAGAAGCAGTTTTAAGTATATTTTACCTAAAACTGCTTGAAGTAATTAAGTAAAACATAGTAATTTTTAACTCATGCATGTTTGAGAAATCCTTGAATCTCTTGTGGCAGTCATTCGTTGCTTTAAATTAAGTCAATGTTTTTGGTCACTTAGAAAGGTTAATTAAAATAGTAAAAAACACAGAACAGTGATTTTACACTTCAGTGCTGCCTCATTACTAATGAGATGATGCCAATAACTGTATTTTTAATAAATACATTTTATTTATACATAAATCCTATCAAGTCTGAGGTACTTGGTGGCTGAACAAGTACCTCAGACTTGTTCAGCCATGTCTGGCTGAACAAGACTTGGCTGAACAAGTCTGAGGTACTTGTTCAGCCAAGTACCTCAGTCTGTGTAAGTCTGGCAGTCGTATTAAAAGAAACCTAGAATTATTGTTATTATCCTCTATTAATGATGAAAAATACGCTGTTCTTCTTTGCCGAAGGATCAATTTTGTATAATAATAGACTATTTTTCCAAGTTACTGGGACTCCTCTAGATCTCTATCGGACAATTTTCCCTCCAATCTCCAGCTATTGTGCTTTGAAATATGCAGCTCTGTATAAAACTAGGGAGCCAATCTCCTGTGAATATTTACCTTCTTTTTCTAGAGGGCTACATTGATGTTGTCATAAAAAACATCAGTGTCTCATGTGAACAATGTTTTGTTCACATGAGACACTGAAATGAACTTACACTGACTTAGAATTACTCAGAGAAGATCAACACCTTGGCCATTAACTTAAGCTCTACTACTTTATACATAACAGTCCAGAGTCCAGAAGCCATTCCACATCGGACCACATAAATTTTTACATTCCTAAAAATCCATTGTCGTTTTCATTGTCTGCAGCTTTTTGTGTCTGTCTGTATAGACAAGAAGGGAAATTGTATGGCTGAGGAAGGCTCTATTATTAACTCTTTTATAGTGAAGAGCAAACAGAGAAACAGAACAAGGCAAAGCAGGCACATGCAAGTCTGATTGCATCCTAACTGTAATTAACTCTGTTACTGGTCATCTTTGGAGCCTGGAGAGATTATTAGCCCACAACAAGTTAGAAATAAGACATGGCGCAGTAAAGAGAGGTTCTCTGGTCAGTTAATAAATAGAAAAATTGGCATGATCAATGAATAATTGTGTATTTGCTATACAGATAATTATTGTGTCTGTGTGTGTATTTGTTTTTTCCTGCCTCTTCATATGCCAGCTTACATTCATCAGTAAGGAGGCACATTTTAAAAGACAGCAGCCAAACGATTTTGCATTGCTCACTGTGCTCCATTTTCCCCAAACAAAATTAAAAATTGATTTTTGTATGTTGTCAGTATGAAATAATAGTGTGTGTGTGCGTGTGTGTTTTGCTGACACCTAGGTCCGCCTACTAATGTGAACTTTCTGAAAGATAAATAACTGTTAAAGACTTTGAAGAGACGCCTATGTTCATTTAGCAGCAGAATCATCCAAAAAGGTTTATGAGGTTAAGAATGTGTCTTAACCTCATAAGATGTATTTAAATACACATTGTGGGAAGGGAGGCTCCATTGTGTTTCTGTAGCCGTGTGTATGCAAGTTATCTAGTGACTCACCTCAAATCCAGTTTGTGTTTGATTATAACAGTAAAGTTGCATTCTTAATGACTGAGTTCATTTGTCACCAGAAGATGGCAGTAAAGCCTTTACACAGAGAATCTGCCTCATAGAGATGAGTGACATCAATCCTCACCGCCAAGTCCTCCCAAATAAACAAAAATTGTGCTCAAAAATGTGAAGCATTATTATTATGGCTGTGTTTCTTGCAAATCCATCCTATATTTTCATTAAGATATAAGTGCAATGTCTCATACTTTGCATTTGAATAAAACACAACTGAAAGTACATGAATTTGTGTTTAAAGTACAATTAAGAAAAAAAAAAAACATTAACATGACAAATTAAAAAGTGAAGTCTTACTGTGCAGTACTTTCACCTGTGATGCATCACAGATGGGCAGAGAATAAACATTTTCATTCACTTTTCCCTGCATGTTAACAAAAAAGGTTGTAAAACAAACAGTTGGGGTTGTACAAAGTTTAATTCTAGAGGCAAACAGCATGTGTGTTAATACTGTCACCATAGCAACAGCTTAGTGGGAAAGAGCAATTAGACACACCAAACACATAAAAACCATCTTGCACAGGCATCCAAGAATGTTGAAAAAATCCAGGTAACGTTGGAAAAATATAAAGACTTTACATTCAGATATAGTGATTCATTTTGTTTATCTATCCATTTTGTATTTGTATTCATTCACTCTTAGTGAAAAATGTTTTAACATAAATTGATGCTTTCAAAATATGAATGCATGTTTTTCTTTTTTGTTAGTGTTCTTGTTTAACACTTTGAATGGCGCACACCATTGCTGTGTTTACCCTGATATGAAATTTGAGTAAAGGCACTAGCTTAATTTGTAGTTTTTTTTTTAAATTAGTGTGGATGAAGGTTAGGGGCTGATAGCAATTAGTCCTGATGGTGAACACTTCGCTGCAGAGCTACAGTTAGACCTAAAATCTGAAGAAATCATCATAATATAATGCCTACATTGTGAAATAGTAAAGACTGTTTATTGTAATTTTTCATTAGGATTTATATTTATTTCACTAAACATAAGCAGATTGTTTTGAGGAAACAAATCTTTAGTTTGGTATGAAGACTTCAGTTAACTGTGGATTAGCCAGCAATAGCTTCTGACAGAAATCGGGTCATCATTAAAAACCTTTGTTCCAAAAATGTTTGACATTGAAAAAAGATTTTTTATACACTGCACAGCAAACCCTGTCTGTTTTAGCTTTACTTTAAACATGTGTTTAACTTTATAAATATGATCCCTTGCTTTTTTGCGAAAGGCGTGGTTTGTATGGAGTCACTACACTATACATGCTCTGGGTTTTGCTTCTCTCCATATTATTTCTAGAGAGCAAAATATATGGAAATATATGAATGTGTATTTATATACACAACTTCTGTTGATTGACATATTTACGATGACATGTTTTATGACTCTGAGCATGTAAACTTTATGAAACCTTCCTAGTTCCACCCATCCCTAACACTTAAATCCTCGTCCTGTCTATTAAGATGATTAGATACAGTGATCTGAGCCATGATCACATGCCTCTCTCCTCTGGAGCCACTTTATAGACAGAACCTGTGTTGGGCTGGAAAAGCCAAAGAAGTGCTATTGAACGGTTAATCCCATAAAACCATCAGCTTACTGAATATTCTTTGCCAGTCTAGTCTGAACCAGTCTAGTGAACCATTTTGCCAGAGTGATCTTTGAGTTTTTGCTTGTTTCTGCTCTACTTTCAGGTCCATCCAACCCTTTTCATAATCACAGCTCAACATTATAGGTCTATTTACCATCTTCATCATTAATATTATCATTACGCTGAACCGTTTTAACATACAGTCTTTTTTTTTCATTTAATGCGTCCTAGAAAATATTTTTGCAGATTAACCCACACTTTGGGAACATGGTAAATTTTCAGCACTTGCCTTCGGAGGAAATTGAGAGGAGACACATGGCTCCTGGTGTGACATCCTCATTAGCTAGAGAAGAGAAATGGTCAAAAGGAGAAAGCTAAAGAAGAGAAGTGGAAACATATATTAGGAGGGTTTGTAGACAGATGGACCAAGTCTTATCCACTGAACTAAACATCAACTGGAAAGAATAAGAAAAATTAGTACTCATTACTTTATCTCTTGAAATGCCTGAAGGGTTACAAAATGCAGTAGATTCAGTTAGACTTAAGTACAAATTGAGCAGCTATTGACTGACTTGTCATAATATTCTGTACTTCAGTGTAACTCAAAGGGGGCTATAATGTAAGACTTTTGAGCTTTATACCATGTTGTAATGTTATTGCCTTATTGAAAACACATAAGGAGTGTTGAATCTTTCATTCACATTTGAGAAGAATCTCTCGTTGTAGCCATTTGGGGGTGCCCAAACGCTTGCTTCCACAAACCACCTCCAATTGAACTTCCACCATCCTCTGCACCTTCACCACTCAGCTCCTCCAGACTAGCAGCAGCAGCAATTGGCAAACACCCAGTGGAACTGCATGTCTACTAAGCTTATCATACGAATCGCTTTTCAGTCCCACTCTCCTAATAATGGTAGTAAATGTATAATGGAGGTGATAATGTGCTGACAGTGGAGTGTCAGAAAGAGTAGGGTCTTCTCAAAGAAACAGAGTCCAATTTTAAGACTTGAAATTATACATAGTCAAATTTTGTTTAAGATATCTTTGACATATACTGCATTTTTATAACAACTAAATGTAACATTGATTGTCCTATAAAATGGTAATATGTGCCTGGAAAATGCATAATATCACCCTTTTGAGGAGTAAACCTGGGGTGATCAGTAGTAGAAAGAAATCATTACAAATTTAAACTAATATATAATAAGGTAAAAAAACCAAACAAACAAACTTATAAATACATTTTTTGAGGGATTGGATTTTAAAACTAAATTCCCTTCATCCATCATAAATGTACTGACAGACCGTGTGTGCTGCCTGAGCTGTATAAGGGAACTTGAATCAAAGATAAACAGAGAAAGCAGTATTTCATTACCAAATGCCTCTCCTCAGCCTGCTCATTTTTATCTGTTAAAATGACAATTTATGAACTCTGCCAGTCCATCTCAGTCTTCCTTTCTTTTGATATTACATTGACAATCTGGGAATGACAAAGCAGGGAGGACGAAGGCAGATGGCAGAGGTGAAAGAAGGATTGACGTTGTGGGGATGGGATATGCCAGTATTAAATCCTGTCCTTCTCCACAGATGGCAGAGCTTGATATGCCTTTGGTTATCTTCTGGTTCTGCCTCCTGGCGGAGAACCTGAACCACGCAGAGTCAAAGACACCAATGCCCAGACACACAAGCCCACACTGAACAGGACTGGGCCATAGCCACTGGTGCCTGGTTGTATCGATTAGAGCAGTAACACAGTTATTTCTGTAGGTCTGTCTCCAACAACTGTCCCCCTTTTGCTGTGGGTGAAATTAGAAGGGAGGAGGAGAGGAGTAGCCAAGAATAGGAAAAAAAAAAAGAAAAGAAAAAGAAGACCAAGTGCGGAATTCTCTGGGAATAGGGTGCAAAGCTGGTGCTAAAGGAACAGAGGGTGCAAATATATAAAAGAAAGTGTGGAAGGGATTATATAAAAGGCAGAGCAATGTGGAGGGAAAAAAATAGAATGGCCAGATAAAGGAACATGAACTAATAAAGAGGAATAAAGTGAAACAAAGATGCAAGAGAGCGTTTTAGATTGTGGGAGGCAGGGAGAACGGAGGAAGAGATTAAGAAAAAATGTCCAGCAAGCAGACCATCAAAGAGTATTTCCCACAACACATGTCCAGAGCTATGGATCACAAGTGACTTTGTAAAATATGCTTCTGCTCTGTGCTTGTGAGGTGATCACCAGTATTGACCGACATACCTGGCATTTGATCACGGACTGCATCCAAGTGATCCATGACTTGTGTGTGTGTGTGTATATATATATATATATATA
>CAEGAE010054886.1:0-22067 GCA_903067095.1 Girardinus metallicus | reverse complement strand
TATATATATATATATATATATATATATTGAACTATTTACAACAAAGAAATAAAGAAGTACAATTTTAAGACATAAGGTCTCAAATTTTCTTACATCACAGAGGGGTGACACAAACTCATCAAGCCAAGAAAGTCCCATGGCCTCGCCCCCAAAGGACCGCTGCCTCACCCCGTAATCTATCAGGATCTCCTCTCCCGCGCCAATGTCTCTGGTGGCCTTGATGAGGAGAGAAGGCTCAGCCAGGCTTGTGAACCTTGCCAGGACCCCTTTCACGTTAAAGTTTTTGGCAGAATGATGTATAATTCTGCCAAAGGTGGCCAGCTGTGGATGGCACATGCAGGGGTGGACCTGTGAGTTGATGCACAAGTCCTGGTCCCCAGACTTAAAAAAGAAAATATGAGTCCTCGCCGTCCTTCAGGGACTCCACCGGCCCTCGCTGGCACTTGTGACTTTGCCGTGTTAGTCGCAAATGATGGACCCCGGGGGAAAAGAGCCCTGTGGAGGGAAAAAGTCCAGCTTAATTAATCCACTTATTGCTATATTAATTTGGAATAATAATTATTATTACAGTAATAATTATTATCATCAACATAATTAATACAAAACTGTCTGCTTCCAGATCCAGGAACCGGCAGGTAAGATAAACCCACCTTTGCCTGCGCCTGGCTTCTTGCTGTCAGCAATTACAAGTCCCGTCCAATTCTGGCACTGGATTTGGCGCGTGAGTTCCTGGTCTTCTTCTGGGGCGCCGGTGGATGGCGGTCTCCAGCACTTGCTCAGCAGAGACACAGTTCCCACTCCAGTTTGACCTCTGGGTAAAGCTCTGCACCTTGGCCAGAGTTGGCTTCTGCTGGCTCCATTTGGCTGCGAGAAGGAAAGAAACCACACATGCAATACGGTTTGACCAGTGGCAACGCACCCTGCACCAGAGCTGGGTGATGGAGGGTCGGCAAGAGGAAGGGGGGACCCAAAAAAAAAAAAAAAAAAAAAAAAACTAAATCAGGTGGTCCCGCCTCAGCTTCAGCTGAGCCGACCGCCACTTGTCTGAGAGGCTTCTTGACGCTGGGAAGCCTGCCTCAACCTTCTTCTTCTTTGACGGGGGCCCTCCGTCCAGTGTCACTGGAAAAGTGGTAAAGAAGGCTCATTGATCTGTGCCCCCTCTGAGCTCTGCTGCGGCCTCATGGCGTCGTCCGTGGATCTGGAAGAGATTAAACCCGTCAAACATGTCGCCGCTAGACACACAGAGAAAGACAGAGAAATACAGATATGTGCATGCTGGGGTCAAATGCACCCACCTGCACATAACACCACCAACACTTGCTGGGCATCAAGAGGGGTCTCAGCGGGGCCCTCGGCAAACCATAGGTAACGACGGACCAAAGTCGCCACATTGTCTGGGAGGTGCGCCGCCTCCCGCGCCGCGATCTGCAGAACATCCTGGCTGCAGACCGTCAGCAGACAGTAGCTGGAACACAAAGCATTTCGTTGAGCCCGAGACGCCGTCTGAGGGACCACAACCGCCTAGAAGCAAGCCCCGTTCTGGCGGTTGCCGAAGCCAGAATGCAAAGCTGTGGTTTCGCAGAACAAGTCCAAGGTAAATACAGCCCCTACACTCACCGCTTGTGCAACCGCATCAAATCAGTGTGGGCGCTCTTGATACCCGAGCCGGAACGGCTGACAAAAAACAGATGGTCCGGGACATCCCTGTCCCGCACATGCCCCGGCCTGATTTTTGCAAAATACAGCTGCAGCAACTGTGGGGGAAGAGTAGCAAGCACTGTTGGAATCTGTCGGGAAAAACGGCCAGCGGCCATGCCCTCAAGCATGCCAAAAACCCATCTTACAGCGGCGTTGCCCTCCCTCAGGCCAAAGGATGCAGCTGGATTTCCTGCTCCCATAGAATAGTGGACCACAATGACCAAGTCGTTGTAGAGTCTGCGCTCCAGCCACTCTTTGGCCTTGGAAACAAAAAGGGCACGAAATGAGGAAAAAGAAGCACATTCATGGAAATTCTCCAGGACTCGGAGGAAGGCCTTTCCCTAACCGTCAGGTTCTCCACTACTGTGGGCCTCATGAATAGCCGGAGGAGGAGCACGGCTTCGCAATAGTAGCGAAAACTGGTCTCCTCCTCCTCAGTCACGTGCTGGCCTTCCCGCATGTTTTTAATGACGCCACTCATGTCCTGTCGCGCCCTGAACAGGACCCTCTGGCAGTTGTGGAGGCTAGTGGCAGGGCCGTTGACCAGCTTGACACTGAAACAACATGAAATTAATTCTGTCCTCACTTCTTTCAAATTAACGAGAGAATGTCACGTCAGCACCAGCAGTTCGTCGGCACCCCCACTTGCCTTTTACCATGCTGCTTCTCCCGCTTGAGGTTCCTGGCAGCGGACTCGAGAGCCTGGGAGAAGGCGTTGCACGCCGTGGCCTCCTCGCCTTCCCAATGCCCTTTGGCAAAGTTCACGAAGCGCACCATAAATGCCACCGACTGGCATATGGTGGCCATCTTCAGCTTGGCAACCTTCAGCTTCTCCACATACTCTGTTATCTTTTCGAGCTGTGAAGTGAAGACCGCCGTGACCTTCGCCACATCAGGGTCCAGGAACCTCAACCAGCGGCGCACCTGTGCCATCTGGGGGGACAACACATGCCAAGTTGGAGGTACTGCCAAAGAATACAGCAGAGGTCTGTGTCACCAAAGGGAAGCCCTGTGCGCGGGAACGCCTCGTCATGCAGCAATAAACCGTGCCAAAGTTTTAAATGACCATTTACCTCCTTCTTGGTGTTGAGTATTTTTTTTTTTTTTAATTGAAATTTTTATTTGGAAAGGCAAGTTACAATTACTTTGTACATTCAAGCTTCCACCACAGTGGACATATGGGAAAGAACAACATAAGCCGATCCAGAGTTTTTGTATAATAACCAAACATCTATAACTGAAAAGCGAGCGAGTGGGGGTGGGGTCTGAATCAAATTTTCCTTATATTTGGAGGAAAGCACAATCCAGGACATAAGCCTGCCAATAGAGGACAATATACAGCACAACGGTATTTGCATGTGGTAAGACAAATTTAGATCACAGGAATTACTGATTTTACATAGTTTGTCCACTTAGACCAGATCCTGAAGAATGATTCCCTACGTCCTTGGACAGAAAAAGTTAGTTTCTCCAGCGTGTAAATGTCCTGCACTATGCTAAACCAGTCCTCAACTGTAGGTGCTTCAGGTTTTAACCATTTTCTGGTGATTGTCTTTTTACTTGCAGCCAGCAGCATTAACAGCAGTTTTTTATCTTCCAGAGTCCAGTTATCAAATGGAATGTTTCCTAAGTACAGAGTTTCACATTTACATGAGAAATCTTCAGTAAAGATGTTGTTTAGGTGGGAACACGTTTGCTCCCAAAAATCTTTAATCACCGGACATCCCCAGAAGATGTGGTGGTGATTTGCTCCGTTTGTTCCACAGAGTCTCCAACAGGCGTCTCCACTGCCACCATGTTTTTTCTGAACTGGAGTCACAAAATATCGAACAGAGTTTTTCCAACAGAACAGTCTCCATGTGTTGGAGCTCGAAGTCATCCAGTGTAGTTTATTAATCTGTTCCCAGACTTCAGATAGGTAAGTTTCCTTCTTTTACCCACTTGTTCCTTATGTAGTTCGTATCACCTTGTTTAGAAGATAGAATAGCATTGTAAAGTATGGAAACAAGTTTCTTGCATGAACCTGACTTCAACAAGGACAAAAATACATCAACCAGTTTTGGTTTGGCTGTTTCCCAATCATCACGTATGTTTTGATTGAAATAGGCCCTCACTTGTAAATATCTGAAGAAGTCGTCCCTCTCCAGCCCATTAGATCTCTGAAGCTCCTCAAAACTCTGAAACAACCCCTTCTTGGTAAATGTATAGTAGGTGGTTGTTCCTTTTTGGATCCATCCTCTAAATCTCCCATCCATCTTATTCGGTTTAAAAGCAGAGTCAAAGGCAGTGTTTTGTTTTTTAGTTACTACAGCCATAACAAAAAGAAAGCACACCTTCTATTAAAATTCATCATCAAATTTTTACCAGTTTCAACAGTTATTTGAATCTAAATTCAAGTGCAAAACAAAAATACACATCAAACACTCATTATTTGGTAAATAAGTCAAAATGGAAAGAGTTCAAAAGCATGACTCTTCAAAAAAAATCAACTGAGCAGCTTTTAAAGAAGTATTGCTTCTTTTTGCAGTGATCATTTACTCTCGCTACTTTGTGTTAGCATCACGCTGGACACTCATTTGCTTTCAGAATTGTTTTAGCTCTCTGACACACTGGTTATGTTTACACAGCAGGTCTTGATGCTCAATTCTGATTTTTGCTGAAATAAGTTTCTTTTTCCACGTGGTGGTTCATGCTATTAATCAAAACAACCACAATCAGATTTCTGTTTGAACAGTTTATGATCCCAAAGCAATTCGAAGCACAGAAGAACACAAACGCCACACACCAGCTGATTTACCTGTGCCGATTTCCTTAATTTTTGGAGATCGGTACTTCCAATACTTCTATGAAGACGATCTTATGTCCTGATTTTTCTGCTTCAGCAAAGGTCAAAAAATCAACTCACCGGATCTGCATATTTGCTCTTAACAATAGTCCCCCACTGTTATCAACTCAGCTACTTTCTAGCTATATTTAGCTACATGTCAGACAAAAAAAAATGGTATCTGCCAAAATCAACAGGTCAGGCTTTTTTTAAGATCAGGAATCAGAACATGGGTTGCATGAGTATTAAAAAAAAATTGGATTTAGGTCACATTTGAATATTTAACAAGATGCCAGAAACAGTTTTTGGTCGATATTTAAATGACAGAAACAGAGATGCTGCATATTTGTTGACTACATGCCCAAACAAACTAAAACTGCAACTTTGTGCTCAAGTTAAAGTAGCTGAAAAAGGTTGAAAAGCTCATTTCAGCTGTTTTTATCCAGAATCTGGTTGTTGAGGGTTGCAATGTATACTGCTCAGTATAAATTTTACAAATTCATCTAAGTGGCTTGACAGAGCTAAATCTAAGTTTATAATGGACCATCAAAAAAAAATGAAACAATCAAAAACAAAAAAGAAAGACACAGTAAAGAGTTGGACACTCCCAACCTCGTCTTATTTCGCTGGTTCACTTTCTTTCTCATTTAAGAGAAATCAAAGATCACTTCAGCTCTCAGACACAAAGACCTCCTGGCAGACTCATGATGAAGCCCTAATAAAATGAATCAAAGTGCGCCAGCTAATGCATGAGCTAAAGAGCAGAGCTATATGCACAGCCAAACAGCCAAAGAAGTGTCTGGACATTGTTTCTACTGGATAGATGTGTCCATATTGGTCAGATCAGTGACTCCTCAGCCTTTTGCTAACCTCTCCTCACACTGGTTAGAAATAGCAGCATCATATCTGATCAGAGGCGCTGCCATCGGCTCGAGGGTTTTCTGCACAACCTTAGCCATTTAATATTTATGCAAAGCTCCAGAAAAAATAAAGGTACACCTTTAAATCATTGAGTAGAGGCACAATGGCATGAAAACCTTAATCTACTCTTTCACCTTCTTTTACCAATTTGCAGAATCTTAATCTTTGAGTTAATCTGTAATCTGCAGGGATAGCTAAAGTAAGCACAGTCCTCAAATGAGATCCAGAGTTTGACCTTGATAAGTGCATAAAACTGTCAAAGGCTGCTTCTGCACCCAGCAGTAAATATATGGTTTGGATCACAGCAGCTAGAAGCTCCTCTCTCTCTCTGTCAGGTACTCCAGTCTTTGGCAGCGCGCCACTTTGGAAATAACAAATCATAGCAGCAGCTGCACTTATCTCGGGATATGCTTCCTGTCCTTTCATAAAATTAGATGAATAAAAAGCCAACTGTGTCCTGCAATTTCCTTAATTTTATACAACTTAATCAAGCCGAAGCTAAACAGAGCTAACAAAGATGCCTTCTGTTGTTTACCAGGGTCAGAGAATGAAAAAGTTGACAAATGCATATTTCTCAGTCCCTGTCCAGCAGCTGTCCCACGGCACACTTAAGGAGCAAATCCAAACAAATATGTCCAACAGCAGGGGAAGCATTATGGGTATGATGCAGAAAGTCAAATATGTTTTGTATCTTTTTTTTTGTTAAATGTCACATTAATATCACAAAAAATCCAAATAAACCAATCTATGGTTCTATAATCTGGTTTATTTGAAAAAAGATAAACAACTCACTGATGGTTTTCTTTAACATAAATAGCTACAAATATACAAACACACACTGGTATTGATGGGTGCTAAGAAATAGATTCAGAGTCGTTGAACTGATAGAGCAAAAACCAGCTGTAAAAGTAGTGATATGCTGCAAATGGATGGATGAATGTATAGATAGATGGATGGATGGATGGATGGATGGATGGATGGATGGTTGGATGGATGGACGGACAGACAATAAGATGGATAAATAAATGATGGATGGAAGAAAAGACAAATGGATGTTTCTTAACCCTTGAACAAAACCAGTTGGATCCATTTTGAGCAAAACTGACCATAGGTGATGCAGCAACATCCTGCCCCGCCCACTCCACTCCCCTCTTCCAACCTTACCTCCACCTCCTCCCTTAAAGAGAATGAAATATACTGATCCAATATCCACCACACAGAGGCCCCATTTCCTAACTGCTCTCTCTTAAGAGAGTGGAAAACCCCCAAATCTGACTACATTGAGCAAAACTATTTTACTAAGCCAGGCTTTCCTTTCAGGTTGTTGTTCCAGGAATTTAATGTTTTACTTGAATTTCTCCACTTTCTTGTCTGTTCTGAGATCTAAACCTTTTTACAGCCAAAGTGGCCCATAGTTGAGCTTTTTCTCCAATGCAATCTAAATTCAAAGCTTTTTTCTATTATTCTTGTTTTCATTGTTGGTTTCTCAGAAAGTCAGTTTGCAGTCCCTTCACACGCTGGTGTTCTGGCTTTACATGCTCTGGAGAGATACTTCAACCAAACAAAGCCACATTTTGTTGTTTTATTTCACTCTGACTGCTTTGTTGTAAAAGAAGAATGATAAAGTCACCAAACTGCCGACATTAAGGAGAAATTGGAAAGTTAGAACAGAACTTGGTGTGTTGAAAACACCAAAAAGTTGAAGTTAGAATTGGAAAATACACAAAAAATGTTGTTTTTTGTTTGTTTTTTATCAAAATGCCTCATGGACAGTTGGAACCAGAACTTGGAACAATACACACACATATTTATATTTTAAATTAAATTGGTTTGGAAGAGCTTTTGTTTCTTTTTAGAAATTAAGCATTTTATCTCAACATTTGGAACCCTGACAAAACCACTGAAAGCACTTTACACTAGAGTCACATTCATCCATTCACACTCACTACCGCACACACAGTTATACACCGGTACACAGATCGGTAGGCAACTTGGGGTTGATTGGGGAGACCAGGGGTGTTTCACGCCTGATAGTCCAGTAGATGTGGTTCGACTGGGGACTAAAACGGCAGCATTTGTTCTTCTGACCGCAGATTGAGCAGGAGACAATCAATGAATGGATGAAACATTTAATACTTAGACAATTTGGTAAAAAAATAAAGTTTATTTTTCATGCACTATTGGCAAAAAACAACTTGATAAAAAAATATGTATTTTTTTATTATTGTTTTGTTGTTGTTTAAAGTTACTCAGACCCTCAATGTAGTATCTTAAGACTCAGAGGTTTCAGACTGCTGGTCGAGACATTAGTTAAACACAGGCAGGAAATATAAATATTATTTTATTTCCCCCTGTTTTTTTGGTAAGTCTATTTTTCTTTCCTCCATCTTGACAACGTGTTTTACTGTGTTTTGGTATGTGCTGTCAGTGAAAAGACTAAAAATATTCATAAATATATCACGTTAACAGGTCTATTGAAGAAAGTTAAAAATAGAAAAGTTATTTATTAAAAGAAAATAAATTTAAGAACCACAAACTTTTAACAATGTTTTCCAAATTTAAAGCTACTATCCAACATAAAATTTAGTGCTCAATATATTTAGAATAAGGAATATCTTCTCACAGAACAAAGGGTGCATCTCCATTTATATTCATGAAAAACAAACAGAAGAAGAAATATTCATCCATATCATCCCAACATACAGACTGCATGTTCCGCTGAATGAACCATGAGTCAGATGGGTTAATATAGTGATTCTCTCTATGGACAACTAACTTCAAAAACATGATTCAGCCAGTTCAAACTTACACTGAAATGTAAATGGATTTATCCTAATGACAAACTGAGTCTGAAACCTCAACTTTTGACCTTCGGACCCTACAATCTGTTCATTAGTCTCCAGCTGTGAAACATATTTTAAACCCCAGTGGCAGAATGGACACCCCTGTGCCTCTGCTCATCATAGCAAGGCTAAAGACCACAGTGAGGAACCACTGTTTGAACTTCTGTGCACATTACATAATGTGCAACCACACAGTCTACCATTTACTTGCATCACTATTTGCTCATTTATTTAAATGATGATTATTTCTTTGTTTATTTTCATCAGCAGACACAGATGGAATGATAGAGCTGAAGGAAATGGAAAAATTAATTTGCATGGTGGTGAGGCAGGTTGATGTAAAAGATGTCCAAGAGTTAATGAGGTTAATTAGGACTCCTGGTTGAAGTGAGTTAAATTTAAAACTTTTTTTACACCGCTGGGATATAAAATTGCAAACATTAACCTCAAACTTTTATCATTAGTGGCTTGAATTTTTTTTCTGATGAATGCGATTCACCTTTGGAATGGTTTGCCTTTTGAGCATTAAACAATATTCTCCATATGGCTAATTGATGGCACCTTTTGGCAACACCAGGTGTGAAATCCATGTTTCCATTGCAAATGTCAATAAAAGACAATACTCAATTCAATTTCAATAACATCATTCCTACTGGTCACCATAAGGAAAAAAATTAACCATTTCAAAGTTAGCTGTAAATAGCAATTTCTCTCACTTTCAGTTGTAAGCTGTGGCACCACCATAGAGCTAGCCTTAACTTTAACAGAAACTAGTGGGGATTTGATTTGTTTTATTTTCTGTTTGATAAAATCAATAAAATGATCACAAAATATTCCAAAGCCTTTAAATAACTTCTGAAACTGAATATCTACTAGAATACATTGGTTATGTACTAAGCTTGTGTTAGCACTACAACTTAGTTAGTTAGTACTAAAAGTAATGAGTCATTCCTATACCAGTCAAATATATTTTTGAAGAATTTAGTGGGCTTTATGCTATAAATTAAAATAATCTAAAAAAGACAAAAACTTTACATGTTTTAGTTTTACACAAGCTAGCATCTGCACCGCAGCACAGCTAGCTAGAATGTGTATCTACAAATGTTAACATTTAAAACTCATGGGTAGCAGGTTCAGAAGTCGTAGGTTATTGTATGATGTTTTGCCTGGTTTTTGTTTGCTTTTTTGCAACACAGAAGGATTAAAAACAAGAACTGAAGCAATCTACTTGTTATTCTGGTTTACATACACAATAGCATTGATAGCAACACCACCGACAAATACCGTTTTCATAAGCTTCAAAATGTTTGCAACATTCTATAATCTATTCATAGCTTGATGTTCTAATAGGTCAAATAAAAATAATACAGATGAAACTAAATCTCCACTTATCCCTGATTACATGCAAGTTATCTTTATCCTTGTAGTCCCAATAGTTACTTTATGGGACAAGAAAACTTGAAGTTTCAATAAATAGCCTTTGCTTTACAAATTGTGTGACATTTTATAATCCATGGTTTATCAGTGCCAGCTATATTAATGATATTCAGTTGTCACATGCAAGTGTTGATTAGACAACAATCTTGAATAGTTGTAAAAAGAGGAAAATATTATTACCATCTCCATGAAATCTCTTAAACTTAATCACATTGTATTTCCGAGCTCAAGTAAGATCTATCAGTCAAAGTATTTTTACCTTCAATCGGCAAACTGCAGCCTGATTTACGGCTTGGACACATTGCTGGAACATTTGTTTTTTGGTTAATTTATGCCATCTGAAAAATTGCATTTGGAATAGCTATTTATGAATATTTGTTTGTAGTGCTCTGAGTTATGAAGTCACAAGCCTCTGCTACAGCTCTGACATTTCCCTGATGGCTGCGCATCCTGCTGATTTTTGCACTGCTGCTTTGTAGTTACCCACGTATTTGCATTAAAATTTAAGCACTCTTCAGTGATGTGATGATTTGCATGATGTTGTTTGCTTTTTAAAGGGTGCGCACTTGACAGTTGGATCTTCAGACAGCAAGAGCATGAAAAAGGAAATGGGAATCACAGACAAATGATTCTGGATGCCACAGCCATCCACCACCATGATGTTAGGGCGATTCAGAAAAGGAAAAGTGGGAAAGAAGATATCAATTTATTTTATGACAATAGATTTCATAAACAAAAATCCATAAATAAGTTGTAGGATTTTTTCTTACTGTGCTGTTTCATGATCACAAACAAACTAGAGAAATATTTCACCTCAGGGTAAGAGGTGAAGTATTTATACCTTTATGTAGCCCGATACATTTCAGCAAGAGATTAATCTTCCATCTTAACTTCTATAGCAAATGCAGTTGAATAGTTGTCATAGCAACATAACATACAATGGGAGGTTTTTGTGATGTTTCTCCTCAATAACCAGTAAAGTAAGGTAAAGGTCGTCTCCAGGTTGGTTTTTTAAATTGACTGCTACAATTGGTCAAGAATTTGCAGCAGGCAAATCAGATGCTGGCTGCAGATTCTCGTTAAAGGGTGCATTTGATTTGCTTACTATGGACAATGATGGAGAATGGGCTACTATTGGGTAACAACAGCATATTCATGTAAGCTGTAGCTTAATATTTATTATAATAAATAAATCTTACACAAATTTTAATAGCAATAATAACCTGTCCCTGAAATCTCTACATTTGTTTTCATGCTGTGTTTATAAAGTGCATACTAGAGATTATTTGTACCTTTTAGATTTGGTCTACATTGTTTCCTAATCCAGTGAAACTTCCCACTAACACTAAGGAAAAGAAGCCCCTAAAGTTATATTAGGTGGTACAAAAATATACTTTTATTGTTGCATTTTTTTGTGACTTTTTGTGTTACATTGTGGATTTGTTGTTGTGATGTGGTTCTTTTGGTGGTGTGACTTTTAGTTATTGTTATCTGATTTCAGCGCTGTATTGTCACTTTTTGGTGTGGTGGCCTTTTGGTGTTGTGCTGTGGATTTGGCTTTGTTGTATTGTGTTTTTTGTTGTGTTTGGGATTTTTAAGTTGTGGCTTTTTGGTGTTGTTTTGTGGCTGGTGTGCTGGTTGTTTGGTGGCTTTTTGTTATACTGAGTTTTGCATTTTGTTGATCCTTTTGGGCCACCGTAAGTTAAAGCCCAACGATGAATTCCCAATCTGACTAAAGTGAAGCATTTTTCATAAACAAACTGCAGCATGAAGAACCTGTTAGTCTGAAACTAGTTTCAAGCCTCTACGATTCCTTTGAGCAGAACAAACTGCTCCCACAGATGGGAGATGAGCTGACGGAGACATTAGCACATGTGATCAAATGTCAGTGTCTCATTTTAAAGTGCTCCGCAACTGATTTACCCCCAGCTGTTAAACAATGCGTCATAAACCTGAAAACAACAACCGGAAGAAACAGCAAGAGTTCTTGCTCGTGTCCTGGCAGACCGAGGAGTCGTCATCTTCCGTCTGTGGAGCTGAAGGTGGTGGCCATTAATCAGCATGTTCCCTTCAGCTTCACATTTAATTGGCCTCTGCTAACCTGACGGAGTGGAATAAAGAAACAAACTTGATTTACCTGATAATACCAGCAACACCTTCAAACAGCATTGCAGAATCTTTGGGAGTGAAGTGGAGCAGATCAAAAGTAGCGGCTGTCAAGGTGACGCATGTAAAAACAGGTATGCTGTGGAAGATCTGCCTAAAATAGGACTGTCATGATGCATGCTACTATCAAGAGGCAGAAGATGTCTCCTATTATGTTGTTGTCTTGACTACATATGATCAATCTGTTGCATCTGGCCTTGTGTGGAGACATGGAAGTAATTTGTAGAAAAATAGATTTGTTTAAGGGAAATACATTTTACTACACTGGTCTACGTGAACCTGTTAAACAGCATCATATTGGGGCTAGTACTTCATGTTTGTGTGATAAATTGCCAAGATGGTTAAGGTGACATGGAAAAAGGCTTTTGCTGCATTCAGTGTTTGAGTACTTTGCGTTCACTCATCTTCTGTTCTGCCAACAATGGGACGATTTGGGTCTCTACTGGTTCTAAAAACAGCCCAAGTGCTTGAAGAAAAAATTATTTTTAAAAACTAAAATTATCTAAAATGTTTTGCTTTTTTTAACCTATGCAACAATAAACTAAGCATGAATTATTTCAGTAAAACAAAGTAATTAGATTTTTTTTTTTTAAAAAAACTAGATTGTGGATCCAGAACCTCGTACATTTTTTTTTTCTTTTTTTGCATGATTTCCTTGTTAAATGAAAGACAACCAATTTGCTTATTATTTTGGGCTTGATTGAAGAAAACTCAACAAAATATTTTATCTACTCTCAGCAATAAAAACATAATTTAGGTCAATCTTCATTTTAAAAACAAGCAAATTTGGGTGCACCAAGGTATAATTTAGAGCATAAGTCAACAAGTAAATGTTGTTCTATGAAAATAGAAGGAAACCATAAAGCTTGGAAAAGATGATCACTTTGCGTTGTGTTTAACATTTTTGTAAGCAGATTTTAATTGAAAAGTTGTAATTTTGTCCAAATTTATTTAATCTATTCTTGAATTGAGAAACCAAATGGCCCGGCAAGGGTGTTCACTCTGAAAGCTCTTGCTCTAAACCAAAGGATATGGAGTGTTGGATCTGCAGGAAAAAAGGCATCTAAAATAGTATTTTTTGGACAAGTTTCTCCAGCACCAGTGCATGCATGATCACATCTTTACTGGCCTTCCTTACTAACTGACTTCATCTGCGGAAACCCCCATCACTCCTCAGAGTTTCCTGATCTGAATTCACTGTCGAGCTTTCCCCATCTCACTCCACTAGCAGTGTGATTTGCTGTTTGCTTTCTGCTTCAACCCAGTGGTGCGGCTTTGATGTTCGTTACAGGAAGCCATCAGAACGAGGCACAGATGCAGCTCGGCGTGATGCACATCAGTGCTCCTACACTGGGACACTTTGCGGGGCCGCTGAATGACGAACGACATTTACATTTACTGATGTGTGCAATCACGAGCAGGACGGCTGGGAAGAGTGAGACATTTTCTAAAACAGCGCACACCTCCAGCTGGGAGCCGCTTGTTCTTGCTGAGGCCATTACAGTCAGCGGGTTCAAGCTGAATGAGGGATTGTAATGTCTTCATTCCTGACGTAGACGCACACAAAGCTTAATGAGACATGAAAGGATCTTGTTACATTTTACTGGTCCAGGCAATTATGAAGTCAATAACAGGCTTTGAGTCAGCAGTTTGATAACACATGGATCAGTCACAACAGGAAAACTACTGGCAGCATCTGTCTATAGTTTTACAGATGGCTGGAAGTTGGAGACCATTTTCCACCTAAAAACAACCTGGCAGTTTGCTTATTTTCTCAGAGCAGCATCATGTTCCTGCACACTAACTATTCAGCATTTCCATCAGCTGATAAAAAGTGAATTTAGGATTTGTTCTGGTGGTTTTTGTCATGAAACTGCAAGGTTTCCATCCCTCTGCCTAGTTGAGATCAAGTGTCAGGAGAACTGGACGGAAGAGGATTTTTTCTTCCTTTGTTGTAGACCCTCTCTGCAGATGTTGCAAGAAAACGTACAGAAGAACTCTTAAGAACACCGTTTCTTACTGCCTTTAGAAACCTGCTGTTTGTAATGAACTAGATTATTTATTTGCATCTTTCAATGTTTTTTTTTCTCAAATATTGTTTAAAAAAGGCTCAATGAAAAATCTGAAAAAGTGTCATTTAAAAAAAAAAATTCTAATCGCTTGATTAATCATCCAAATAATAAATTATTAAAATAATTGTTACTTGCAGCCCAATTCTCAAAATGTACTCTTCTCACGTCTTTTATGTCTCTGACTTCACCTCCCATCTTCCTGTTGTGGAGGTTTTATTTTTTTTTACTTTGAAGAGAAAACCATCATAGCAGCATCATTCAATTGTGAACATCAAATATGAGAATCTCGCAAACTACAAGAGAGAGAGACATAAAATAGACAAGGTGAGTCAAGGACATCTCTTTAAGCCAGAACTTCTCAGAAATTAAGCATTGTCCCTGTGGCATGTTGGCGATCCCTGCAATCTGTTCTCTAATCTTATTTCCTTTATATAAATTACCAAACATAAAAGCTTCATTTAAATGCTTCTCCGTGGGATGCTGCTCGTCTCCCTCCTCCTCTCAGCCCCTTTGAGGCTCTCCAAAAATGATTTAGGAATGACTCACAACAGTAATTACAATCTGCGACCCTGCCAGATCCGTTCATAACATTAAGAAGTCAAACAGTGACAACACCAGAGTGCACAACGGTGGGTGTTGTATCTTCAGCCAAATTTTATGAGTCCGTTGAGGAGGACTGACAGCTCTGGTGGCCTGAGCAGCCTGACAAATAGAAAACATCTCCTACAGCGACAGGGAGGAGGAGGTGGGGAAATCGCAGCTATTATTTTACCCACAGCAACATAAAGGTGATGTTTATGTTGGAGTACAACGCACAAATTCATCCACTTAAAGAAAACTTTGAGACTGAACTATTGAGGGAGTACGAAAAAGAAAAAAAGGACAATGTTTACAGATAATTGGCAACCCGGTTCTTTCATGCTGATGAAGATTAATCTTGGCACAAACAAGGGATGATCAAAGACGCCTGCCACTCTTGAAAGGAGTCAAATAAACATCCAGAAACAAGCCAGGATCAATCAGATCCTTCAGGCGTGACTTCCTGAAGTTGTTGGCAGCTGAATATGGAAAAAATAAAATTGGCCCAAACATTAAAAACAGCAGCAAAGTGGAAAAGAAGCAAAACCTGAAAAATTAAGAAACCTGCTGTTTGTTTTGAATCTAGATCTGTTGCTCTTCCTGCCTGAAGCCCAGCAGCCCGCACCTCCATCCGCTTCCCCTCTGTTTTTATTAGAAAATCAAATCCTCCGCAATGATTTTTGGAAGAAATACAAACATACAAGCGTCTGTATAAGGACATTTCCCTGCTGTGACTTGAATCGCTCCTTCTAGCGAAAAAAGCTGCTATATCTCTAATGCCTATCACAATAACTAGCCCTTATTAAATGTGCTCTACCATTTAGCATTTTAAACAGACACTACCGATATGGAATCGTTTTTAAATATTGTTTTAAATAGGGATGCACTGATGTATTATTGCAGTTGTTTCATATTCATTCAGTAATTTAGCAGCAAAAAAAGTTTTTGAATTGAAAAATGTTGCTTAATCGCATTTTGGTTAAAATGCAAGGAACTATTTAAATACACTGCAAAACATGTGATAAAAAATGTTATCGAATTCATCACTAAAATGAACATCGGCTACTTATATCAATCCCAGTTTAACTTGGACTGATATGTTAAAACAGATACCGATATTGATGCAGATAGATTATGCAACCATACTTTTACATATCAGTTAAAAAAAGGCTTTATTTGAAAGAGGTCAGACAGGAAAGTGGGTAATGAGAGAAACATGCGACAAAGATCATCAGGATGGGACTGGAACCTGTGACACGACTTCGGTCTCCTTGTATGGATTGTGCTTTGCCCCTGCACCACCACAGCACCGCTCCATTTTTGTTCTAACAAATTATCTCTTTTCCGTAAAAAAGCTTTATCCAGTTAAAGCAGATTGCTAAATGGAAGCCATTCATAACTGACTTATCCTTCACAGTAAATCAGACTTAAAAGAAAACCAGGATTAGTTACTGACAAATCTGATTGGAATGTCTCTACTGTTTAGACTCACTCCTCACTTATTTAACAGCTTAAATTGAATAAAAGTGAGAAAAAAAATATCTTGAAGCTTTGTGATTAGAGGACAAAAAATATATGCAGTCACATTTTTTAAATGTTTTGGAGACAAAGGCTTCCACTTGAGAGCTTCAGGAGAGCTTGAGTGTCTCTGATTGGTTGTTTTGGGAAGAACGGCTGGTTAGTTTGAGGGAATTTTCTTCAGGAACAAACTCTCTGCCTGGTCCTGTTCGCCCTGGGCCAAGTCTCCCCACATGAGATGCAACAGGAGCCATTTCTGTACCAGTTTTTTTGTTTTTCCACTTAGAGCTTAACCAAGTGTAATTGGAAAAGGCAGAGACATCAATTTCACTGGTGCTCACCCTCCTCCGTTGATGTATGGTCTGAAGAGGAATCATAAAATGTTCCTCCTACTTCACAAATGCACTTACTGGACTCAGCTTCAGAAGAAGAAAATGATTCAAAGAGGATTTCTTAGATTAAAACCTTAAATGTAATTGATGGCAGCTGGTGGCAGAAAGCAGAGAGCCACTGAGAAACGCAGAAAATGAGCCGGTCGGTTGTCAGGCAGCGGCTCTTCCTCCGTGTTTCATGGACTGGCTTCGTGAGCGGAGCTGGCAGGCCGAAGATGTTTACTGACAAACAAGAGGAAGAGCACTCACAGAGGACATGTTTACGAACGACACCAGGATGAGTGAGCGCCGGCTGGGCAGACAGGCTACATGTGCAGATTTGATAAAGAAGAGTGACGGCGTTTACAAAAATTAGATTCAATAACGGCGGAAGAGCGGGAGCATAATATACAGGTAAGTGTTTCAGAAATTAGATAAGAGTAAAGACTAAAAGAAGGGCATATAGAGAGTGGAGGGGGGGGGGGCTAAAATATGTGATGAGACACTGAGGACTGCAGCAGTGTGGAAGTGAACAGGCTGATGCTGACGCCTCGTCATAATAACCAGGATTTGTTGGCTGAATTACATTTTGATGTTCAGTCAAAAAAAGTAGGGGGAAACATGTGCATGAAGGGCAACAGACCAATTTTATCAATTAATCAATTTTGTAGTTTTTGGAAGATCTGGATATTTTCTCACAATGCACTCTATCTGTTTTCATAGTTCAGAGTGATGTCATCTGGTTTGACAGGCATGTTTTACAGCTTCTCTCTTACTTGTAATTTATTTTTTTAGAAAAGAAAGCTAGCAAAAAATATATATTCAAATCAAAACTCGAAGAAAAGAAAATTCTTTTAAATCATATCACCCAGCCCTTTGTGGATGGTAAACTAGTAATCTGAGAGAATAATAACCTGAAAAACAGAAGATTATTAAGAATTTGGATTAAAATAAACAAGAGATCAGCCCATTTTCTTTCACTTTTCACTGATCGACACCAAGATTCTGGTTCTGTCAGGGTCAACTGGACAATTAAATTGGCAAAGAGCAATAATTTGACATCAGCATCAATCCACCCATAACAGATCTTTGTGAGGAAACCCAGTTCAATTCATTTTTGAGCCCCAAAGGTAAAATTTGTTTTGCAGCCATTTCAAGCATACAGCACAACATAAAAGTAAACCAACAATGTTAAAACAAACTCAGATTTATAAATATAAGAAGCCCACCGATTGTAAGTTAATAATCGTGAGGATTTTGAAAGAGCTCTTTTTCCAGACACCAAAAAAACATTAATTTATTGTTAAAAATGGCAAGATGTTTCTTTTGTTTGAACTCAGGCTGTTTCTAGAAGCACCAGAGACCCAAATGGAAACGTACAAAAGTTGACTCAAACTATTAATCCGATTAATCATGATGAATCTGTTAATGAAATAATTTTCAACTAATTTAGTAACCGATCAACTTAACTGGAGTAAACAGACTGAAAAAGGACAATTTGTTAAAAGAGCAACATATTCAGAGCAGTAATTATCCCAAAACTGTTCAATAATGGAATGGTTACATGAAATCTGCAGAATGGGCCAGTTTCTTAACCAATTAATTTATTAAATGTCATAATAATCGATAGATTAATTGCCTACCGATGTAATTGTTAGCTGCAGCCTTAATTGAATGAATATGTTATTTGTCTTTGTAGAAATTTACAAAGTGCTGCAGATGTACAGTACCCAGCAGTGTATGTTTATATCTTTTATTGACTCTTCAAACATAAACAGTCAAATATCTGCATCCCAAATGATTGTGTCCAAACTTTTTACAGTTCCCTCTGCTGCAACAACAGCAGATTTACTGTAATTGTATTTTACTGCAGTTTTATTCAGGCGAGATAGTAAAACGTTATTTGAAAATGAAAATCTTGGAAAGATTACTTTTTCCCCCATTAAATTTATACAGTTTTCAAGCTGTAGGTCATTAAAATAAAATCTGTGTAACAATTAGGCAGTTTAATCTTAATTTACATCCCTTTCTTGGGACTACAGCTGTGCTTTCATACATCCTGAACAATCTACCAGAGACTTCCAGATATAAAATTCAGTCTCGGCTCATCCCGACTTCAGGTCAACTAAACCTGCAATGTATTTTCATCTGGATAACATTAGACCAAAGTTGTATGCATATTATATCTGTATAGTTTCACTGAGTATCACTTCAAAACAACTTTAAGAAAAATATAAATTCATTCCTGTGCATTTTTAGATCAGGTTTAAGATTTCATTCAATTTCAAAAATAGATTTTGACATAATCAACAATGGGAGCTAGCAACACAGATAAACTTCTGTTTGCACTTTAAATATGAGGAACTAAACTCAAGGTAACATTCAGCATTTAGTTATCATTTTTAGAACATGTGGACAAAAAGTGTTTCAACTAATATGGAAACAGGAGCTAAAGAAAAGGAGACAATGAGAATAATTAGCTGCACAAGGCAAGAGCATGAGAAGAAAACAGTAAAAACGAGTTATTAGCTGACTTTAGTTTGAAGGACAGAACAACATTTATTCAAAAATGATGTGATAAAACATTGCAATTGCTCAACAATCTAAAAAAGATAGATTCTAAAATCTATAGATTAGTCTTAAATTTACCAACAATCACAAAAATATTAATAGGGAATGAAAATATATCAATTAAAAAAACAACAACAAATTAACAATATAATCAATTTAAAATCATTGCTAAATAAAGTTTGAGAAACTGAGTAAAGCTAGGCATTATGCTGCATAACGCTATTGGCTGCTGTTTTCAAAGCAGCCAATCAGGGAGCTCCATTCACTTACATGGGCTGATCCCCCAATAACAGAAATGAGGAAGACTAGATATTAACTTCTGCTGTAGTGCTAAGACTGTTTTCTCTGTGGTTTAGTGCATAATAATGTATGTTTTGTGTTTGAAATGTTAAAACAGGCACTTATGATGCCGTTCTTAAACTCCTACATCAGTTTCTTTTTGCTCTGGATCTTTTGAACACCAATTCCAGTAGTGCGTGTGTGGGCCCAGCAGCCATTAGTAACATTAAGTATCTTAGCAAAATTCATTATAAAATAAGTCTGGGTCCTTTTCCAAATAACTACTGAGGCGTCCAAAATCATAAAACACTGTTTGAATATGTTTATGCATGGGATGGGAGCAGAGATGTGAAGGAAGGGGTAGCCGGGCAAAAACTGAAGTTATCTAATGATATCAACTCATTATTTGCATCATCCAGATTCTGGCTGCAAGTTACACTGAGGATAAATGGAGAGTATGGAAAAGAAAATACACTGGAAATTAAAAAGAACATATTTCACTGTGGAGCGGAGAGTCGAAAAAAGCTACAAATCCTCATTGTGAGTAATAAAAGACAAAAATATTCCTTTTTGTACAAATTGAATACCAGATTGGCTTTGTCATGTTTTCATACCACTGACCTCTCCTTCAAATTTATGATCTGCTTTAGCTGCTTCACCACAAAGCTTAATTCAACTATTAATAACAAGTACATTATGAACAGAAAAGTTCAAATATATGCATCTTAAATCTCAGTGATAAGATTTAGACCATTTAGAAAACAAAAACAACTTTATTATTTGCCAATTATCAATCTGAATAAGTAAAGATTATATGTGGAGTTCCTTAAGGATGTATTCTCGGGCCACTTACATTTAATCTCTAGATTATCCTCCTACATTAGAGCCAAAGGTGCTTTTGTATGGTTTTTTCTTAATTCTTTGAATTAGTTTGTTAAATTCTAGAACACAATTGTACAAAATTGATACATCTTTATTTAATACTTTAATAACATATTAACACGATTAACAGAAACATTAGTAAAACAAGAAATTACTGTGCAGTTTTTCCTAAATAAGGTGCAAAAATGTAACATTTGAGAACAATAACAAAAACAAACTCTAGAGGTAAAGTTGCAGAACTATAGGCCTGTCACAGTAACAAAATTTGATGGATGATAAATTGTCTCAAAAGTTAAAGTAAATGGTTATATTGTTTTGAGACTATTTTCTATTAATAAACTGGTAAAGGCATAAAAATGGAAGAACAATAATCAATAAACTTTGAATTCCAATGAATATTAAACACTGGAACTGGAAGACATTTTAAATACCCCATATAAATAAAACAACAAAAACAAAGTGCATTGTAAAGTCTCTGTAAACTGAATTGTCCTTGGAAAAAAGTGGAGACTTTTGTCATCCAGCTTTTGTTAGAAAGGGAGAGAAAAGAGAAAAATGGTAAATCATGGAAATTGACATTTTTGAGCTATTTGGTCACTGACAAACAAGCAAGATTTCTGGCTGTCAGAACATCACTGCTTTAGAGGAGATCTGCTGGGAGGAATGGGCCAACATTCCAGCAACGGTGTGTGCCAACCTTATGAAGACTTACATAAACCGTTTGACCTCTGTCATTACCAACAAAGGATATATTACAAAGTAATGAGATGAACTTTTGTTATTGACCAAATACTTATTTTCCACCCTTATTTTCAAATAAATTCTTTAAAAATCAGATAGTGTGATTTTCTGATTTTATTTTTCTCATTTTGTCTTTCATAGTTGAGGTCGACCTATGATGTCAATTACAGGCCTCTCTCATCTTTTTAAGAGGGAGAACTTGCACAATTGGTGACTGACTAAATACTTTTCCCCCCACTGTATTTAGAATCAATCCGTCCACTTCTAACTGATGGCTCCTTTTAATCAAAAATGAGAATGTTACCGTTTAGAGCAGATTTCCAAAAACAAGGTTAATGAATTTATCCATTAAGTTTTATGATATTTGATCTACTTTTATAGTACTTTATGGCATTATGCAGTTTTTGATCTTTTTATGTAATTTTTCCATTATTATTTATTGTATTTTTTATGTATAATGATTTATTTTTACATTACTTTTGTTCTTTTATTGTACTGCATTAAATGGATTTTGAGTTACCCATTTATCACTAGAGCCTATTCTTCCGGTGAGGTGGACCAGGGTACCTACTCTACACCTCAGTGGGAGGAGACCCTACATGTGGCACTACTTCTCCGTTTGCTCCGTCATCCATATTTGTAAACACAATGCAGACCCTGTGAAGCCCAGCAGCGCCACACCGGTTTGTGTAATTGCTTCTGCATTCGCTGGTCCAGAAGTGAAATGAGGCGACTGCAACCCCGGCCTCTTTGTTTGACTGTGTGGTAATGAGCTGAAGTAATTAAAAGATATCGAGGTTGTGTTGCTTCACAGATTTACGCAACTAAGGAAAATATAGAAGGCTTAAAAGGGGAAAAATATTAAATGATTTATTCAGGCATTTTAACTTCTTGTGTTTTGTATTAAGAGATGTTTGTCAGTCAGATGTGCTTTAGTTTAATGCTGAGAGGAAAATGTCAATCAGAAGCTAACTTCAGAAGAGAATATTGTTTAATTGAGAAATGGAGTAAAAAGCAATTGTGTATTTAAATAAGGGCGACTGTGGCTCTGTGGGAAGAGTAGTTGTCTTGTGATCGGAAGGTTGTAAGTTCAATTCCAGCTTCCTCCTGCCCCATGTCGATGTGCCCTTGGGCAAGGCACTTAACCCCAAATTGCCTACCGATC
>CAEGAE010054883.1:0-50929 GCA_903067095.1 Girardinus metallicus | reverse complement strand
TTTTTTTTTTTTTTTTTTTTTTTTTTTTTTTTTTTTTTTTTTTTTTTTTTTTTTTTTTTTTTTTTTTTTTTGCTGTGTGACAGGCCGCCGGCTGACCCTGTTCTCTCCATTAGAGAGTATAATTAGAGCAACTCACCCCAGTGCTCAAACACACCAGAACGCGCACACACACGCGTACAGTCGGTAATTAGAGCCGCTCACCCCAGTGCTTCCACAACAAACACAGCATAATGCCCTCATTATGGCCCAGTCATTTCAGGCAGGGCCTAATCAGTCCCACAGTGATTTATATCACTTTTTCCTGTTCGCAGCAAATGAAATCTGTAGGCCAAATTAATACTGGCTTTTCATCATCGCCCAAGTTAAAAAGCCAGTTACCGTCACAATTCCCCTCATTAATTTAACGGCTGAAAATCCCAGGCAGGCGGAGTAAACACTCATTATTGGAACAAATTGAAGAGGGACAGAGCAAGTGAAAGAGAGGGGAGAAAGATGGAGAAAATCTTTCTTGACTGAGCGCCGCATTGAATTCACTTTGCAAACAAAAACAGATTGATCGTCGTCGTTTTGATCGGGTGCACTGAAAGCTTTCAGACGCCTTAAAGTTGGTTTTGCTTTCACTTCTCGACGCGTTTCCCCCCCACCCCCAGTGTTTTTTGTTACAGCTGAATGTGTTTAATGTGACTCAGAGTTATTTATAAACTAAATTATTAGGGATTAACCACTTTTTTTCCACTTCCAAAAACAATAACAGAGAATTGGTATCGGCCGATACGATCCGATGCCAGTGCTGAATTGACTTAATACAATTTTCTTTACACAGACATGAATGTACTGAATTGCACACTTATTTGATGACACATATTTACACCCATAGCTTCACAAGCTTGGTCAAACATGTGAAAACATCCACTTTAATTTGTTCAGTCAGTGCAATCAAGAGCAGAGCAGCCAACGAAGAATTAATAATAAAGAACCTGACTAAAGCAAAAGGTTGACTGTCTTGGTCAATCATGTAAAAATAAACTGCAACAAACCTCTCAAGTTATTCAGAAAGTGCAATTAAAATTTCTATATGAAATGTAAACTAATAACGTCCCTCCGAGCGCAAAGCATAGAATTAGACTGAACACATCTGACCTTATCAGTTGTCACAGATGCACAATCTAGAATTTTTTTTCAATATCGGGACCAGTGCATCTCCAGAAAATGTTAATATAATGGGGGAAATGGTTTTGCTGAAACTTCCTTGTATGTTTGAGGCATTTTGTTTTTCTTTTGCCCGATTGTTTTAGTGACTCGGATGAAAACGGAAACGGTCCTGTGGGCAAAACCAGCAGCTCATCCGCTGAAAGCTCCTCCGACTCGGAGTCTGAGTCCGAGGAGGACTCCGACTCTCCAGCTCCGCAGAAGAAGACCATCGCCAAGACTAAACCTAAGGTGATGTCACCCTTCAACGTCACTATAGCTTGGCACAGCTGAGCAGAGGTACTTGCTCAGCTGAAGCAAGTACCTTAAAGTCCTGACTTTGAGTTAGGACAACTTTGAGTTACAGTGCAGATCCATCGTTTCGCTCTTGAAGTGTTTAGTCCACTTGTGTCACAAGTCAAGAAAATCGATTATTACAGTCAATCAAATGCTACAAATTTTCACATTTCCACTCGCATAAAACAGTAACGCAATAATTACGGCAACTATTTATCGTCCAGCAAAACTTACAGTGACAGCATTTGGTCTCATCTGATCCCCAAAATCAGATAGAGATCTCTGCACACTGGACGATTCGTAGACTGCCAGGAAAATGTTGAGCTTTAGAGCTTATTAAAGAGATCAAAGAAAAGTAAACCTGATCGTACACCTACAGAATGTTGGTTTTACTGGATTAACGTTGCTGAGGGCTGCTGATGAAAAGCTGCAGTGGAACATTCACTTTCATCTGTGAGGTACGAGACGCAGCCCGGTTGATGGGATATAATGGGGTTGAAATTGTAAACAGGAGAACAGCCCTCTTCTTTTCAGCTCCCACTGAGTATTAACATGAAATTCTCCCAGCTGTGTGTGCTGAAAGCTTCAAAATCCTGATTTACTCTCTGGGATATCATTTGGCTCCATGGCATCTCCTTTATTTTGTTTTCCCTTCCACCTCTTTTATGTTTTTTCCCCCCCTGATTCTCACAATCTTTTTCTTACCTGTTACGCTCATCACATTATCTTTCTCTCACCCTTTTTGCCGTTCGGCGCTATGAAATTCTCATTTCATTCACTTTGTCATTTGGTTATGGCCTATGAATTATGCATCTTTTTCCCTCGGCCACTTTTTTCTGCACGACTCTTTCAGACCGCTTTTCCAGTAACAGGGTTTCCGTCTCTATTACCCCCACCAAGCTTCGATCAGAGAAAATCTGATAAGATACGGCCGCCTGGAACTTTACGGTTTGTATTTTTTCTTTACTCCTGTTTGCCTCTCACTCCTTTGTCCTGTTTGTTTGCTGCTTATCTAGCCTGGAGTTGGCAGAGTGGGATTTTATGGTTCTTTATGCGATGTGATAAACTCAGCTTGGTTAGGTGGGTATGGAGAAAGGGTGATAAAAACGTGCTCGTATGTTTAAATCTGATTTTTATTGCAGGTTTGTGAGATTGAAGCATGTGTGCTTTTCTCTACCAGACTCTGTGTGGCACAAGTTGCATAGAAATGTAAACCAATTGATTTGGGGAGGAATGTGTAACATCTTCAAGGTCTCGTTATTGAAATGTTTCTCTCTCTCTCTAGATGGAATTGCCACAATGCTACAGTTCATCTTCTTGTTTTTTTTTTTTTATTTTTACGCTCATTGGGAATTTGCTGTGCTTGCTTTTTAGGTGGAGGTAAAGTCCAAGAAGGAAGTCTCTTTACTGGATCTAGATGACTGTAAGTTTGTCATTTCTAAGACTGGTTACCTATGGCAGCAGGCTGTAAACTATAGTGAAACCCCCCAGTGTAGCCACTAGCGGCCACAAATAGTTAAAATCCGTGAATACTTGAGACCACCTCCAAAATTGCTCAACACTGCCTGTTTTAATAGTTGACACACCAAATATACATTAATATGCATTAATAAACACTGTAGAAACCATCTTAACACTACTACTGCTAATGCTGCATCCTACTTACCTCAGAAGTTGGAACTTGGAGCGGAGAATGACGTCACACCCAAGTTAACAGCATTCCAGTTAACTAAATCGGGATTCCTGTACCGTGAAGCCCAAGTAGCCATTATACGCAGTGCCTCTTACGAACGTTGTCGAAGGCTGTACCTTCCATGACACAAAATTAATTTGTTCAGTTTAGCTAAAGTCGCTACACGTATCACTGCTTTCAGACACACTCTTACAAGTATGACTTGTAAAAATAAACATGTTTTCACCACAGTTTACTATTGCTGATAAGAGGAGCGGCCATATTGAATTGTGAAGCTGTCTTTTTGAAAAATTCTCAGAATATTTGAGGCGGAAGTCCAACTTCGAGAGTCGTGGAGAGTTCCAGTCCATTTATGTTAACTTGGAAATCAAACTTTCCAAGTTGCGACTACAAATGCAACACAGCATAAAATCTAGTCTCCCTTATTTTTGTTCCAAAGGAAAATAACTGCAGGTCATGGATTGACTGATTTACAAACACCAGCCAGTTACGCTGGTTGCTGGGAGACTAAAGGAAGTTGGAAATGACTATAGTGAGTGTTTAGTGATCTTCCCACATAAAGCTGCAAGCTAATGAGACATCCGTGAGAGTTTTGCTAAGATGGGGAGCAAAGGTTTTCGTAATGTTTTAGGACAAAAAGGGGAATACCTTCTGTTTTTTTTTTTTTGTTTTTTTTCTTAGCATTAAGAAGGTAGAAAGCATTTACACTTTATGTTCAGATTTAACTGAACATAAAGGCCTTTGGGGAGTCTACGACAGTCCTAATCCATTGTTGAGGGGGCTTGATGGTTGTGTATTCTTAGCTTTTACCTTTTTGATCTTATAACTTAACCGGTTTGCCAGTTTCACTAACTGAATCAGCATGGTGTGAGTCATTGTTTCTTTTATTGTTTAGTTTCTCCTGCACCTCCGAGTGCACCAAAGTCCTCTGTGCTCTCCTCGAGCCTGCTGTCCGACCTCGAAGGCCTCTCTCTCTCCAACGTCTCGTCCGCCATGCAGGTTGGTACCCGCCGTTTCCAAACTTCCCATCTGACCGCGTCACGGCCAGACCGAGTGACATTTCCTCCAGTAGTGTGTGCCGGGACTCGATTGTTCCTTTCTCCCTGACACCGCAGCATCAACACGCGATGGCGAAATGAGCCTCACATCCCTTGAGGAACATTTCGGCGCCAGATGCCAACTATTGACCTTTCCCACCTCGCTATATTTATAGCCGGTCGGGACAGCGCAGCAGCTCTCCCCGTTTCCTGTATCTCTTATAGTCTGTCTTTTTCGACCGTCGCCGTCTTTTCGTTCTTCCACACCCTTGAACTCTATTTCTGCGCCTCATCTAGAAGTCCAACCGCTCTGATTCTCTCTCTCCTCCTCCTCTGCTGCCCTCCATCTCTTTCTGTCAGGTGTTGCGTCCCTCGTGTCTCCGCGTTGTGTATATCTGATGGTTGACCTTTCCTGGTCTGACGGCTCCTTTCTCTCCACAGTATGTGAGCAGCTCTTCACATCTGTGTGTTTTGTATCCCGTCTCTTCCCCTGGGAGGGAAACGTCCAAACCACTCTCTCAGCTGCTGCTGTGTCTATTTTTCTATGACAAAGTCGGATGTTTGGAGATGCTGCAGTTTGAGGATTTTTAAATTGCAACGAAATCAGGAAGATATGAAACTACTGCAACCAACTGTCACCTTTTGTAGGGATATTATGTTAATTTTATTTATGGCTAGACAATAAATCAACAGACAAGTGATCAATATCAATTTATAATACTTTTGGTGGAATATTCAATATATGGAATATTCACTGACTTCCTATCCAGAACTGCACAGCATTGTGGGAGATGTAGGCACAGGAAAGACTTGATCTGCTCAACCTCTCACAGCCAGTTAAGCTAGGTTGGTGGTATCGACTAATTCACTCACTCTTTGGTTACCTAGCAACAACCTGTTGAGTAACAACAGTAGTTTCATGTTTCACCACCTTGCCTCATAACTTCTTAAAAATTAATGTGTGGAGAGAAAATTGTGAATAAAACAGTAAAGGTTATGCTACCAGTTTGGCATTGATATTTAAGTCAAAACACGGATCAATAGTTATCATTGTCTACCGATATAAAATGCTTATATCGTGATACATTTTTCAGCCATATTGTATGACTCCACCTTTAGCTACAGTGGAACAATTCATAATTTTCTAGCAGAATGGCATTATTAGATTGCATAATACTTTATTAGATTATGAGACCATAGTCCAGTTGTAGCTGATTGACTTTCTGTAAAAGCTTCAGAACAGATGAAAAGATAACTCTGTTCAATGGAGACAAAAAAAAGTTCAGACTTTTTTTTTTTTTTAACAGTTGTAACTAGTTGTACTCCTACAGGCTCTGCAAAGTAGAACACACTTTTCTCAAAAAGAAAGCACTTATTCTTTTTCTTTAAAATTTCTCAGGGTTGGAGCCAAGTCTGTCGCAGTGAGCAGTAAGTGATTTAATCGCATGATAAAAGAACTCGATAATTTACATTTGCATGATTTTTTTGTTTGTTTTTCCCATGTCTCTCTTTCTTTCTGCCAAAGGCTGGATCACAAAAGGCATAAGTCTGGCGCACATGGTCTCAGCCCCGGCCTGGTAGTCTTTGTTCGATTTCGGGACCAAACTTGCAACATTTGTTACATTTTCAGCCGCTGTGGTTCTCTTTCACTCTGCACTCAGTCAAACAAACCGAACCTTTTTTAAAAAACTTGTTCCCCTCCTTGCCTGTGGTGGCGCTGTACTAAGAACCACTGAAGGAAGCAACATAAAAATTTCTGAAGAAGACATGAGCTCAACTTCCTCTTTCACAAAATGTAAACACAAAATGGAGTATCGTCAGACTTTATTGGTCGCAGGATTTCTCTTCAGTCATTGTTAAAAAACCATTTCTCCCACTAATGCTACACTCTGACGTTTGTTTTGGTTGTATTTACCCAGAATGCCCTGAACTGTAATCCACTTCTTACTTTTGGAGCGGTCTCTGGTCCACTTGCCCTTCACATCTGCTTTTGAACCAAACCAGAGTTCACTTCAGTCGATCCGAGACCTAGGTTTTCCCCGGAACAGAGTTAAACGTTTGGGTCCGCATCAGAGTTTGATTACGCCTTCTCAGCTCCCCAAACAAAACGGACTTTCTAGACAAAGCGACCTGCAGTTTGATTAAAGCAGACTAAATAGTACTGGTGTGAACGCACCCTAAATGTTCTTCCTACTTTCCCTTCTCAGCCAACGAGTTTTACGTCAAGTTAGCACGTAGTTTGCGTTTGCCCACCACCCCCCTGCCTCTCTGCCTTCCTGCCTGCCTGTCAGGATGACTGACAGCTGCTCTCAAGCCAACATGGATGCAGCTGGAGTCTCGTTAGTCAGTCTCTCCTCCTCAGGTGAAGGCCAGAGAGTAATGGCGAATAGAAATGCAGATTAGAACAGGGAACTTTTTGCACATCACCATCTGATTTAGAGTCAATTCTATGCATAAATACATGATGGGGCTGCAGAATTCATAGACAATGGTAAATAACCTCACATTTACTCACACACTCACATACACACACCAGCTTGTGCATATGCACATTCTCCCCCCGCCCCACACATACTCACACCAACTGGCCCCAGTGTCATTTCTATTTCTCAGCAATCTGCCCACAGAGGCAGCGGTTGTGTCTCAGCTGAGCGCTCGGGCCCTTTTAGAGAATTACTGCATGGTTATCAAAGGCGTTTAGATTAACCCCGGTCACTGTCTTTGACCCACCTCCCTCTTCTGTCTCCTGCTCCTCTCTCCCCTCGTTTCTGCATGCTACCGCTCTCTCTAATAACATTTTGACATCAGGATCTCTCACAATTGCCTCTTAAATTCCTCCCCCCCATCTACTACTCCCGAACCTCTTCCGACCGCTGTCCGTGTGTGTGCGGCGGCGGGTTTTGGGGGGTAGAGGGGTGCGGGCGGCCGAGGCTGATAACTTTTCATTCATAATTAGCGGTCGGCGAATGGGGCCGCGTTAGGGGGAAATTGAACTGTCAGCGGCGGGGCGCGGGGCGTTTGACCCCATCACGCCCAGAGGGGCCCATCATAATTTGTTCATTTGGTGTCCATCAGGCGGGCGCAAGCTCTGCCCCCTCCTCCTCCGCCGTCTCTCGCCTCACCCTGTGACCTCCCCGTAGCCCCCCCGCCTCACGCACCGCCGTAAGCTCCAGGGTTCACGTCTAATTATGAATCAGCAGAAGGACCTCCAGTGCCGCAAATATAGCGGCTCCTGCCCTCCAAACCTCTCGCTGCCACTCAAACTGCAGAGATTGCCTCTTAAATAGGAAGAAATGTCCATGAGGAAGCGGTCAGTCAGGTGAACCGGCCGCTGGCTATGGAGAACGGACGGGTTTTAAAACATCTCTTTAGTTGTAAAAATTTTGGTCTCTCAAATTTTTTTTTCCATTCTTTTCTCTTTTCACTTGTGTTTATCGTTTTCTGAATTTAGCTGCTGACTAGGCCTGTCACAATAACAAATGTTGCTGGACGATAAATTCTCCCAGAAGCTACCGCGAGATCGTTCTCAAGTAATATAATGGGAACGGCATGATAATGCAAGAACATATTCTCAAAGATAATTAACTTTAACACTAGAACTAAAAGACATTTTAAAGATCCAAAATAAACAAAACAACAAATAAAATGAACAAAGGGGATAGTTGAGTCTAAAGCACCAGACTGAAAACCAGTTTTTGGTAGAGAGAGAAGAGAAAAACAATAAATTCTGCAAATGGAAATTGTTGAACTCGTTGTTTTAATTTATTATGCAGTTAATTGAGTTATTATTGATTGTGACAGGCCTACTGCTTACGCTTACGATATGTGAATTTGTTGCCATTCAGAACCAGAACTTATTAATGTTTCATTTTTTTATTTTATAAAGCTCCATTTGTCTTTTACAGTACAGGGTTTCCTCCAGTGTATTATAATCCTGGCTGGCCACCAGGCTTTACTGGCTCCAATTTCCTTAATTTTGGGAGATCTGCAATCGGCCGATGCTTGCATGAGAAACTGATCTTACTCACCTCAGCAGAGGTCTGAAAATCATCCGCTGTCGTCTTTTGCTCTGCTGTGAGGTTTGACTTTTTAAATATCAATGATCAGCCATGAACCTGCAATCGGTGCATTCCTAATTCATACTTTTCCCACTGTAATATAGTTTTAATGCGAACCCTGTCTGGCTGTATGGAGCATTTAGGAATGCGGCACCATTCCTCTCTTACCTGTTGCTGCACACTGCAGATCAGCAGGTAGAAAGAATGCTAGAAAACAAGAAAAATTTGACCGTTTAAAAATGCTTGCTTTCATAAAAACATGGGCAATTATAGTGTAGAAGCTCAAGGAGCCCAACTCCTCACTTGTGGTGGTATGCTAAGTGGCATGTTTGTTAAGCATTCAGCCACACTTTTCAGATTTGAAAACATTTTTTCCCCTTTTCTCTTGAAAATGGATTATTACTTTGTCTACAGCAGAAAAATTCAATACAATACATTGCCTTTAGTGGTTGAATCCATTTGAAACGGTTAATAATGTAACCTGGGACAGATTTGATTTTATATAGGGCTTTCAGGGGCAGTAGCCCAGGGCCCCATTTTCTGGGGGGCGCACCATAGTTTTTTTTTTGTTTGTTTGTTTTGAAAGTATGTTTTGCAAACACTGTACTTTATTTAAAAGTTATCAATGCATATCATGTGAGTTGTATAAATGTTTTGGAACTTTTATGAATGCTCAGAAAATTAGTAAGACTACTTATTGATGTACATTAGTGAAATAATTTTTCGTTAAGGCACCAAACTTGGTCCTGCCCCAGTGGCCCACATCCTTTTATATCCGGCCCTGACTATCTAAATATCCAAACACCTGGGGGAAAAAAAGATACAAATTTAATTTCACATTTACAAACGTACAGTTGCAAATGTTAATATTTTTAGTTTTAAAATGTTTTGGGTTTTTTAGATTAAATTACATTTTATTTTCATAGGAATTCTTGTTAGTGGAATTCCTTCAGTCTACGCCTCAGGTTCCGTAAATAGATGAATAAAAAGTGTGTGTGGCACTTGTAAAACTGGATGAAGGACACTCCTGTCTCTGAATATCAATCCTCTATTATTGCTAATCTGCCTTAATGAAGGCAAAAAAAAAAAATCAAAATGAATAATTTGAGAAAATCTAATTTCCTGAAAAATTGACACAAATGAACTAATCTCTGTATGTGTGTTCTGGAGAGGCTCCTTGTCAAGTTAAAGTGGGCTATGCTAACATTTATTTAATTCAATCTGCAGCCAAGGTCTTTGTGACGCCCCTTCACTTAATTGTCATCTTCAGATCGAAGGGGGAAACGGTCGGGCCCTAAAAAATCAAACGCACGTCCCCCTTACCTTAAACCCGGTGACTCTTGGAGAGTTTAATGTTTAATGAAATCCCAAGTGGACAATATCTGCAAAAACTAAAACTGGATTTTTCAATATATACACCATGCGTTGCTGTGCACCTCACAGCTCTTTCCTTTCAATGCGAAGCCCGCCTCAATCCTCTTAGACTTTTTTTTTTTCTTTTTTCTTTTTTGAGCACGTCAGCGGGATTTTCAGGTCATTTGGCAGAGAGGATGCTGGGAACGCGGCGTCCGTAGTCTGAAGGTGACTGGTGTGTCTGTGTCATCCATCACTGGAGCTTCCTTTAAGTTGATGCATAATAGAGCCTCTCAATCAACTTCCTCTCTCATTGTCACCTTCCTCCTTTCCTGTCCGGGACCGAGCCTCCGAGTTCAGACCCGAAGGGAAGAAGGAAAAAAAAAAAAAAAGACACTGACAGAGAAGTCAAGGTTACATCCCTCTCCCTCTCTTATTTACACTTGAGGTGTTATGGGATTGCTCCGCGCGGCGTAGAACAACAGCGGGTGGTGTGTGGGCACTCGTGTCAGCCTTTAACTGTCCACCATGTCAAATTGGTGATAATATGCAGTTTGAAGCGCTGTCCCCATCCCCGTTCAGATGGGGGGGTGAGGGGGTGGCACACAGGAGGACCTTGACGGCGGGATGTCTCTGTCAGGGAGGTAAATCTCCGTCGTGACGGCCTGGCAAACATTACGGCGGGCTTTATCGACACCGACTGCTCCGACAAATCCAAAAGTGGTCGGATAAATTTGCTTGGCGGCGTGACGGCCGCGAGAGACAAATGTTTTTGTGACCTCTGTTACAGACGCCACGTTGGTCTAGTGGCAGGAGATGCACATTTTATTTTAAATTTCTACTTTTTTATTTTGTCTCTAATGTATCTGCAAGTTTGCTTTTCCTATATTCTTAAAAATAATTACAAATTACTGGTTCTTGTGGAAAACTTGTGGAACAAGTAATTCGCTTCCGATACTGAACCTCAGATATCGGTATCGGCAGACACCGATTTGATCCGGAAATCGGTGCTGAACTGACTTAAAACGTTTTTTTTTTTTTTTTTTTACAGACATAAATGTGCTGAATTACATATTTATTTGCTAACTCTGCATCGGTACAGCACACTTACATACACTTATAGCTTCACAGGTTTGGTCAAACATGTAAAAACAACACAAATTTAATTTGTTCAGCCAGTGTAATTAGGAGTGTAACAGTAGGTTGACTACATGCACAATGAAGAAAACTCAGTGGAACAACTAATCTGTGAGGCTAACCAAAGGAAAATCTGCAATTTGTGAAGGAGAATAAAGTTTCGACTCGGGAGCAAAATAAGAAGGTTGTGTGATCTGATGAGTGCTGTTGCTAAGAAGCAGATGAAGTGATTTACCCATCATGCTTAGTGTCTACTATAGCGCCCCGTGAGGACAGCGCTATGATCTGGTGTTACTGCTGTTGCTCAGGTCAAAGTTCAGCGCCGTTATGAGGTATACTGACTACCTGAAGATACTGAATGACCAGGTTATCCTAACAACGAGATGTTTGGTTCTTTCATATTCAGCACCACTTATTCACCGATTTTGATCAATTTAGGCATAGATTTTTTTTTTTTTTGCACCAGTCATCTAAACATTGGATTGGAGCTTATGGAGAAGCAGCATTCAGCTTCTATGCTCTACAAATCTGGAACAAACACCTAGAAAACTGCGAAACAGTTGAAACATTGAGTTCTGTTAAATCAAGGCTAAAATCCCACTTTTTAAAGTTGCTTTTGATTCATAATAACTGGAACATTGACCAACATGTTTGATGTTTATCAATGATTTTAATAATGACACTTATTTTTGTTACTGGTTTCACGATTGTATGTCGTTTTTGTTTTGCGTGTTTTTACGAAGTGAAGCAGTTTGAACTGCGTTGCTGCTCAATTGTGCTGTACAAGTGAACTTGATTGATGTTGTTTAGACTGTGTGTTCAGAGAAATCCCCAACTACTTAGACTTAGCAAAATTCTTAATTTCACATCAACATAACAGAACCTTAATGTCATATAATTGATCTACACTGAAATAAAAACAAGAATGGGTCAAAAAATAAAACCCAAAATTAATAAATGACCCCAAGTGACACATTCTTGTCACACCTTTTGGGTTTGTAAGTTTGTAGAAGTAAGTTTGTTTCCAGCCTTATTTTTATACTTTTAATTTCTCTATTTTTCTAATCCTCTCGTCCCTATTTTCGATTGATATTTTCGTTTTTATTCCCTGAACTCGGACTGAGTGCCTTCTGGTGATAATTATTTTTTGAGTCTAAATCAATCCTTATTTTTTTTTTCTAGTTTATTTTTAGTCTAATTAGATCTAATTAGTGCTGTCACTCAAGAAAGAAAAGATCTGACTTTTATTGCAGCCAGACGAAAGTACCCGTACTTTTTGTTGTGCTTGTTGTTCGCTTTGTTTTGTTTGAACACAACACAAACGCTTCTGCTGTTTATGGACATTATGTGATAATTTTCTGCATTTAAAAAAAAAACACAAAAAAAAAAGCACCACACACACATTTTGCCTGCTGTATTGTGTTGCCTTGTGTGGGCTGCCTGTGACATCTCGTCTCTCTAATGAGAGCAGGCGGTCGAGAATCTCCACACCACGGAGTGCGAACGGCGTTCATCTGCTGTAACAGGATGTTAATTCCACAGATAGAAACTAAAACGCCGCCTCCACCTCCTTTCTTTTCAGCGCCTCTCCGAGGTAATACGATTTCCTGCCTCTGAAAGGGTAAAAGCTCCTTTTAAACAGCCAGCCAGAGGCAGGGGCTCGGGGCCGAGGCAGACACTTGTGTTTCTATTCATTAGGGGTGTTTTTATTCAGCCTGCTTTTCCTGAGCATCCGGCCCATTTTCATCTAACTCAGCTGACTGAGGACGTTTCCTCGATGCACTCCTCTTCACCTTCCAGACTTAACGAAGGGAGAGTTCTTTGCTAACGAGAGGCGCCTTCTAGCTGTTGATTAGAGACGTTCAGCTGTATGAGCGTACGTCACGTGACAGACTGATATTGTCGTGTCAGTCTGGCCTTTAGTTTGGACGCAGTTGCACAATATTGTACGGAATATTGAGTTTTTGCAGAAAGGGTTCGTGCTCAGACTTTTTCACAAGATGATGCGTAATCGTAATGCGCGATAGGATTGGTGGTATCAGTTTTCAGGTCTGACTTAGGGCTGAAACAGTTAATCGATTTTTGAAATAATCGCCAACTAATTTAGTCATCAATTAATCGCTAACTGGAGTACACTGATTCCGGGGGGGAAAAAAAACATTTTGCTCAAAGAACACTCCCAGAGCCGTAATTATATCAAAGCTGTACATAAAATATACACATTTTGTTTTTCAATAAGAGAAAAACGATAAAAAAACTAAACTTTTTTTTAATTCTTTTTAGCTGCAGATGCATCCTTTGCTACAAATGATCAGGTGTTCACTAATGGAAAGTTACTGCATCTTAGACAAATGTTTTCTTATTTAAAAAAGGTAATTAATTATGTTATTTGCATATGTTAGTGCATTTTTAATTTTATATAAAAACAGCTTAAGTGATTGACGAGTCTGCAGAAAGTGCCAATTTTACTATCCGATTAATCGATTGCTAGTTGCAGCTGTTCTCTGGCTACTTATGTCAAGTGAAGCTACTTATGTCTGAACTTTGTATAGGCCCTTTTAACAAAAGAATATTCTTTAATCTCTTTCTAACTCTTGGCTGAATGTTTGGGCTCATTGTCCTTGTTGAAGGAAAACCTTTGACTCTTTTTCAGCCTCTAACAGATTTTCTTCACTTATTTAGCTCCATCCAAATTCCCATCAACCGTTAACCAGCTTCCGCATCCCGGCTCAGCATGACTCTGCCACCACCATGTTTAATAGTGATGTTCAGTGTGTGTTTTCTTTTTTGATTTTTGCTCTACGTCACACTGAATGAAGTTCTGTTTTGGTTGTGTTTCTTGGTCTTCATGATTGTGTTTGTTCTCTGCTTCATTCATTCTGAGATCAAATTAGAAAGTGGTGGACTCAGTTTGCAAATTAGGCAATTCAGATTTCTATTTGGAAAAAATAAAATACAATAATGTAAAATTACATGTACTTTTCAATTCTCGCATACCATTGTGTGTTACATAGGATCTCAGTAAAATACAATACACTGACGAAATGTGTAAAGACTTATCTAGAAGAATCGATCTGTCATGGCTGCCTGTTTGTGTCACTGATTTTTATTCCGATCTCTGTCCAGGTCACTACTTCATCGTTTGGCCCCGTGAAAACCTACGAGCTGCTCCACCATATGACAGGAAAAGGCTTGTCGGCCAAGTACCATTTTCCCCGGCAGCCATGCTTGTACCAGCCCAGTATGGTTGCGGTGCAGGTCATCCTGACCAACAGCTCAGATCACAGCCTGGAAGAGATCCATATAGGAGATCGTAGCCCGGGCAGCCTGAACGTCCACTGCTTTAACACTGTTGGTGAGTCGTTTGCACACAAAAAAATGCCAACACCCGTTACGCCGTACATTGGTAGCAACAGCATGGAAATGACTCCTCTGACTGGATAGATGCTTTGCATGAGTTTGTTAAAGTCACATTTAAAAAAAAAAAAAAAGTCCACATTTGCTTTAAAGGGGCATTATTATTTAAAATTGACTTTTTTTTAGCTTTACATCATGCTATAATGTTAGTCTCTCCTCAAAAACATACCTGGGGTGTTGCTTTTATTCTTGTATGCATGTCTGAGAAATTTGTCAATCTCCATGGCAACCATTCAGCTTTGCAAAACACCTGGATGGACCTAGCCCCGCCTCTGAGACGCAGCTCCTCCTCAGAGCTACAGTTTGTGAGCTTCTGAGTTTCCGACTTCTGCACTCAGCTCCTTCAGACTAGCCAGCAGCAGTTAGCAAAGACTTGGTGAGCTACATGAGCTACTTCTCTCAGCAACACTTGTAAAAAATTTTTTAAAGGGTTAAAAGAGCGGCCATGTTGTGATGACTTCCTGAAGGCGGAGTTTCAGAAAGGTGAGGAGTTCTTAAAGAGACTGAGGCTCAATTTCAAGTCATTAAATTAGGAAGTAAAAAGACTTAAAGCCTTTATTTCATATATACAGCTATTTTTACAACTCAAGTTAACCTTACTTAATTGTGCTATAAATTTTTTATTTTAAATATTGTATAGAATTGCTATTTAGTGATGTATATTAAACCTTTATTTGTTGATATTTTGAGATCTCCTTTTTTTTTCTTTGGCCAAAACTGACAAATTTAAAAACTACTGGTGGGCCACAAAATTCATTAAATTAAAAATGCAAAAATTAGTTTGTGATTTATAGGTTTTCCTGCTCAACAATAAACACATTTTATGAAATTTGTATGTCACTAAAGGTCAAACACATAAATAGGACTTTGAACTTTTGTTTTATTAAAAAAAATAAAATAAATAAAGATAGTTTTCTATTTTGTTGTCCGACCAAAGTCATTTCATGGACCACAAATGGTCCCCGGGTCACACTTTGGACACCCTACTCCGTGTGAGTGGCTTATTGAGATTTTGTCTTGGCTCGTTGTGTTTTCCAGACGGATCTTAAATGATCATCAAATTGTTGAATACCCTCTGAGCCCATCCAGCCCCACTTGTACTAAAAAATAAAAACAGCCAACGACTAATCACCAGATCTAATCAAATCACATCTTCATTGATATTGATCAGAAAAAGAAAACTGACACGCCGTCACCGGCTTTCCGTCTGATAAGCTGTACCTTTAAAACCTCTGGTGCGTGCGGGCCCTGAACGCACCACGAGACAGAAGCGGTGCGCGGTGAAGCATGCTAAAAGCGCCCTTTGCAGGGGATTGATTGGGCATTGAAGGAACTCATGCAGCCAAACGGTGGGTAATTTGGATCGATTGAGTGTGGGTACGGTGAGCCAGAGGCTGGCTTTAGTTTGGAGGAACTGCAGGGGGATGAATACAGACAAAAGCTTTATGTTGAGCTGCTTTCTGCCTGTTTGCTGAAGGATGATGACGATGATAATGAGTAAATTTACTCTTTTCTGCTGCCTATGATCATGTGACGTTATATCAAAGAACACTGGAGTTTACTTCTGAGTTAAGTTTCTGCTAGTTATGTTGGGAGAGACGTCTTTAAGCTCGTCACAATAAGCAATAAATCAATTAGTCAGAAAATAAATTAAAAGGAGCGCGAAAATTTCCATTTGGACAACAGTCGTCAAAAACAAAAAAACGCTCTCCTTTAAAGCAATTGAGAAGCCGCCATTTTGAGAAACGCTGCTAACATTTGACACCCAGTACAAAGTAGTCTGCACTACCTGCGTCTTTTGCCTGTTTTCCCTGTCTCAGCTGAATGACTATTTTAGTTTTTACAAACTTCACAATCCATTTTAATTGTTGTTTTGTTTGTTTATTTTGGATACTTAAAATGTTTTCTGGTTCCAAATTAAATGTTCTTTAATTTGGAAATTCAATTATTTTGGAAATTAAATTATTTTGGATATTTGAGTGGGTGTACTTGGATTATTATGCTAATATTGTTATATTGGTTCAAAATGGCTGTAATGGCCTCAAAACGACAATATTATCATGTATCGCAATAAGTTCTGGGACAATTTATTATCCAGCCAAGTTTACAGAGACAGGCTTAGGGATCCCATCATGTAAATAAAGAAATATCATAAATAATCAGCAGTGATCAGGTTTTCTAACTTGTGTAAAGTCCCTCCAAACTCCAGGTGTCACTTTAAGATTCTGATTCTCTCCAACATTTTTAAACTCCTCGTATTTTCAACTTTTTACCTCGGCTCTCCTGATGCTGATTTAGTCCTTGACGGCTCTGTTGCTTTGGAAAGATGCTTCTCTTTCGCATTTCTTCTTCTTTTCTTTTTTCTTTCTCTTTCCTCTTCAGAGGCTGAATTTGTCAGGAAAGGAGATTGAAGGATAGATTTCTCACACGTGGCGGCCTTGCTTTGCGATGTAGAAAACACACGCTGTGTAGACGCTTGTCTGTTCCACTCCGCTCTCCCTTTCCTTCATCCTCCCGCGCCGCTCGCCCTGCCCTTGGAGCTCACTCTCTCTCTCCTCGTGTTTCCCCCCCTCCCCTTTACTTCCACTCTCAGAGCGGCTGGAGCCGGGGGCCTCGGTGAGCGTGTCCATGGGCATCGACTTCAGCGACTCAACACAGGCAGCCAACTTCCAGTTATGGTAAGATAACAGGAAACCCTGACAAAAAAAAAAAAAAAAATCACCTGTATGACTGTTTGAATCAATTTCGACAACTGCTGGTTTTACCTCTCTTGTTTGTTCTTGCTGTTAATTTTCGTCTTTCTTGTTTCGCCCCCCTCACTTTGCCTTCGTTCCCAGGTGAGACATCAGCTGCGATTGATCCCGATTCACTGGGATAACAATTATTCCTCCCGCCCCCGCCCCCTCCCCTTCCACTAATCAGCCCCAACCCAAATCGGGTTGCTGAATGCCGTTGGCACCGCTGCTCAGCTGATCAATAACCTTATCAGAAAATCTGTCTGAGATGTAGAGGACTGATCAATCCGCTCCAAAATTCTATTCAGAGCCATCGGTTTGCTCGGCAACCTGAGGAGAAACGTTTCGAAAAAAAGGGAAGAAGGACGCAAGGCCTTTCAAAATACACAATGCGTTATGTTCATTCACATTAGCATCAGTTTAAACCAAAAGGCATTTTAAATGCACTTAAATATATATAGATATTTAAGTGACTCGACTGCTCACGTAAATATATATATAATATGTTATGTTGAGCTACTTAAGCCAGAAGCAACATTAGCAAACATATTTGAACATAAGCAAATCATTTCCTACAATTTTTATTATCAATCTATAAATATTTTGCAAATATTTTTAGACATATCCATCTGCTTTTATAAAGGCTTCCCCAAAGCACAAACTGTGTTTTAAAGATTTTGTATTAATTGTGGAATATTCCACATTTGATAGAAATATATTTAAGTTTGTTTTCACACTTTTCTCAATGTGATTCTTGTGCTAAAAAAAAATAATAATTCGAATGTAGTTTAATTCACTGATGTGTGTTTTAACGACGGTCTACTTAATATGAAGTTTTTCCACTTCAGTTTATATCTAATTCATGTTTTGAAATACATATACTGTCCAGATTTTCTAAAATCTGGGAACTAGCCCTTTAATTTGGTTCTAATGGAAAGCCACGTTTCGATGCTAGCTTTAGCATCATTGACTAGCCGCTTCGTACAGAAACGTTTTCTTAGATCTGTCAAATAATTTTCTGTTACGGTTGTATAAAAATGTCATAGAAATGTTTTTTTTTTTTAAATCGATGAAGTTATGTTAAGAATGTTTAAGTATTGAGTTTCATGTCCAAACGTGAAACACACTTTTATCATCAAATGTTCATTAGAGCTTAGGCTTTTTTTAACCAGCCAAAGGGACACAAAAAAAAAAGAAATTGAATAATGTTTGTGTTGCATCCCTTTCTTTATAATCATCCCAAAACTCTACTTCAAGGTCCAAGCAAACATGACAAATAAATCATGTTTATTTGTCGAAAAAATTTTAAAAATATTTTACATTTTTTTCAAAAAATCCATGAAAGTGTACAACAGAAGATAATATTTAGGGCTTTTTGGACAAAAAAAGCCCTAAATTTGAGACCGTGCATTGTTGACCGCAGTACAAGGCCATGTAACACGCTGCTTTGAAGTAACACTCTGCCGGACGGAGGGTTTTAGGACAAATGGGTAATTCAGTTAATCTGCATTGTGTTATATGAGTGCAGTTCTAAGAAAGTTAAACTTTTTAGATCGATCGCATGCGTTAACGTTGACAGCCCTGGTCAAGACATTCTGTCGACAAAACAATGTAAGGTCCAGTAAGGAAAGCGTTTTTTTTGTTTTTTCTCTCACTGACTGTAATTCTTTTTGTCCCTCCTCAGCACCAAGGAGGACCAGTTCAGCGTGTCCATTCAGCCCGCCGTAGGAGAGCTGTTAATGCCCAGCACCATGAAAGAGCCAGACTTCTGCAGTGAGCAAAGTGAGTGCATGTTTGTGTCATGCTTTTCTCTTTGAAAACGTAAAGAAATGCGTCACAGTCCAGCAGATTCTCAAAGACGAGCGTCGTAATCCTGATCCACGTTGGTTTTAAGTAAGTAAAAACCTTTGGTATTGAGCTTTTCACTCAGTTTTGATATTTGCTGACACAGAGTCTCAGCCCAGGTTTGACGACTTCACTACTTTATGCTACTCGGATCAGGCAGAAGTATGTGAATATGCTACTTGTCTGTTTTCAATGTACGTGAGCCAGAGAACTGCTAGACTGAATCAAATGAGGAATCAGTGTAGTGAGCTGTGATGGCGTGTTAGGGCAGTTCATCAGCGGACTACCGTGTTTTTGTGCTGAAAAATGTTAAAAGTAACAAAAAGTTAGGAGGTGCAAGAGCAGGCATCATAATTTGGAAATAATAGCGTGAGGCCAACAGGCAGGTGCAGGAATGACGCAATTGTTGCGCAAGCCTTTGCCTGGTGGAAGGGCAAGTAAAGCCTGGTGGCCTGCCAGGCTTATAATACACTGGGGGAAACCCTGGGCCTAAATAATCCAACCCGACCCGAGGCCTTAGGCGTTGTGTCCGAGCCCGACCTGACAAATTAACTTAAATTATAGGCTTATGCCCACAGTAAACACATGTTATTTTAATTAAGATATTTTTTATTTCATTTTTAGACTGTAATTTGAGCGAGCTGTATAATGCCTCCCATTTTCTGCTTCCGTTTACCATCTTTCAGCTCCGTTTTGCCGCTTGTTGTAGTCACAGTCTGAGTCAAGTGCAAATCTTCTGGGATGTGTGATAGGAGCAGAACGGGGCGCAGTGCGCTGCGCTCGTTACAGTCTGCTGAGCTTCTACACCTTAATTTCTTTCGTCCGTTAACAGGGTAATCTATCTAATCACCTAGTTAGACTTTATTAAGTAGAAAACAGCTTTTCCAAATTGTGGTTCGGGCCGGGTCATAAATCTAAACTCCACATTTCACTCTGATACAGTCCTGCTTGTGATCACTGTGGGCTTATTTTCTATGTACACCAACCACTGTCACACAAAACCTATTAACCATATCTGTTTACACATGCATAGAGTAACAATAATAAAAGCTAGTCCATATCCTCTAGAAGATGCGCTGCCTTTGGAGAGCATAGAGGAACGCCTCCCGCCCTTGAGCGAGCTTCTGAGTGCTGCTAAATGCTGCTTCTGCATTAATTAACCTCATTCACGATTGTCTGAGCTCAACTGCACTTAGATGAAAGCAAAGGGAGAATTAAGATGAAGTAACAGCCTGTTCATTCGGACCATTTTCTCTCAAACAAATGTACTTTAATGTATACCATTGGAGGGAAGTCAATAACTTATTTCAGGTAATAGGTTTTTATTATATTTGACGGTGGGACCACTTTCATTTCTACCTAAGATGTTCCTATTTGTCTCAATTCGTTTATTTAAATCCTTTCCCGTTACTCGGCACAGATGAACTCTCCTTTTTTGTTGGTCTTTTATTGTTTACTTTCGCTCTTTTACACAGGATAGATTATGTTCGCATGCTGAAAGGTTGTGAATGGTTCCGTTATTCAGTTCTGTACTTTTTGAGACGGACCGATCAGAACTTCGTGGCCGATCTCGAAGGTTTTGAGCTGCCGATGCCAGTTTTGGTGGATTCCAACCTATTCTATAGGAAGATTTTCCAAAAAATGACATTGAAAATCATTTTTATAGCTCTTGGGCGATTTCATGCTTCAGAGGAATTTCTGTGAAACCGTGTTAAATAAGTTTAAAACAATAGCAAAAGATTTTCTTCATACTTTAAACTTATCTTTAGAAGCTTTTATTGATCATTACTGCTGCTAGCATGGCTAGCATTACTGAAACCACACTTCATTTAAGCATCTGACTGATTCTGAAAAAAACTAAGGTAGCGTTTTCCCTCAGTAAAGACATCTGTACTGAAAAGTGTTGGTGTGATCTGGTAGTGCTTAGGATGTGGTGCATTCACCCCTTTGAAAAAGATAGTATTTTAAGTTACTCAGCAGCTTGTCAAGGATTGATTAAGCTATAAATTTGCTGACTCTGGTCACCAGCCAGTTTCTCTGTGCATATATAAACCTGCGGATTGATCCTTTTCAACTTTTGCTTCAATTTTCAGCAATTTTATATGTAACTTAACACATCAAATTACAGGGGGTGGGGGGGTTTGTTGTTTTGTGATTTTTCTGAGCAAATATTTTGCGTCTTCTCAGAAAAGCTCATGGGCATGAATGAGACTTCAGCAACCATCACCATGGCAACTGCCAACACCTCCAAGCAGAACATCAGCAAGCAGGTCCTGTCGGTGGCTAATGTAGGAGTGGTTTCATCGGACCAAAACAACCTTCAACGGTAAAACACACACATTTCACCTGCATTCACTTCCCTTGTGAAAACGTGGGTAATCATAACATGTCTTATCATGTATTATGTATGTAATGATGCTTACACATAGCGTGTTATAAATGTTAGAATGCTCATTTATTTCAGTCTAATTAGTTTTGTGCAGTGGTTTCCAAATGCATGGCTGTGCGAGGTTTTAGTAGGTTTTATTTCTCAGTGATTGCAGAACTGCAGCTGTAATCACACATTTTAAAGGTCATGTTACTTCTTACATTAGTCATGACAGGACTTAAACTGAGTAGGGAAAAATACAGATTCATTTTACTATTTTTTTTTTTATGTTTTAACCCTTTATAGGGGAAAAAAGTTGACATCTCAGAAACTGAAAATTGTCAATTTTTTTTACAGAGAAAAACAAAGTAGCCTTAGTTAAGTTGGAAAGAGAGCATTTGTGAACGTCTTGACACTCTTCCACAAACACCAGATCTGTTGTGTGCTTGGTCAACTCTTGGATCTTGGACACTGTGGATCTCTGCAGCTCCACTTACTTCCATAATTATTACTCTTTTTTTTTATTAATATTATTTTTCCCTGGGCCTTTTAGATGATAGATCTGCTGCTGTTTGTGTAACCTGGCATCATCTATTTCCATAACTTCTATGTAAGTGGATGTTATTGGTTGCATTAAGTTAAATTTATGAGCTCCAGATTAAAGGGATACAAACAGCTGTTGCGTTTATTTTTACTTTTCAAAGAAACATTTTCGGTCAAGGACATGCCCTATTTCTGTTGATCCATTGAATACAATCCTACTGAACTACTTTAAATGTGGAATTAAAATCTGAAGGAAATCCAACTTTTTTATTACTATTATTAGTATTGGATATTTCTTCTGGCGTCCTTTTGAATCGAAAGTTTTGCTAGAGTGTGTTTCTGTCAGAGTGAAGGTGCCTGTTGTGACACACAAGCCAGGGGAATGCCCTGAGAAGCCTAGCTGTGTAATTGGTGTACACAGAGTGTGCTAATGAGCTTCCTCCTCTGTCACGCACACCCGAACACCTGATAGATAATTACACCTCCTGCTCTCCCTCTGTTTCCTGCTCTGTCCCTCTTTCAGTTCCTCATCCCCCCCACACACACCCCAACCTGTCTCACCCTTTGCACTGCTGTCCGTCTTTCACTTCCTCTTTGTCTTTCACTCCTTCCCTCTCCTCCTCGTCCTTCTCTCTGCCTGGTCGTGATTTCTTTATGGATTTAGGCTTGGAACAGCGGCGAATCGTCCGAGACGTTGGATAAATAAGGGCCACCGAGGAAGTTGGGAGTGAAAAAATAAAAAATAAAATAAAAATAAATAAAATAAGAGGGAGGCATTTTGCACAAGGGCGCAGAGAGCCGAAAGACTGAGTGGAAATCAATGGTAGCCGGTGGGAGAGGCCGGCGACCGATACGCCCATACTTCATTCAGAATAACCAATAGATCAGACGACTCTGCGCCATCAATCTCTTTTTCTGCCTCTGTGACGGCTCAAGAGGAAGACGCTGTCCCGCGGTAATGAAGACGCTCTTCCAAGCCGTCCCTCTGATCAGCGACTTGATGGAGTTCGTCGCCGACAGAATCCCCAATAAAGTTAACTACCCGGGTTCAGAGGCTTGGATCTGTTCTGTCATATTTCACTCCGGCAGTCCTCCGAGTCTCCACTTCTTCTTCTTTTGTTTTGCACACAAACAACTGGCCAGAAAGGAATTGGCTTTATCAGAGCTCCTGCAGCACTGGCTTCACAGGCACGTCTACTTTTCATTAGAAATGTATCAATCAGACATTTTTCTGGTCGATATCGATCTCATTTGGGTTGAATTGATAAATCGGTGCCAATATTCTTTTATTTCATTTATTTACAATTCATTATGTTAACAAAAGTTTTTAATGGTAAGGATTAGTTTGGAGAAAACAAATCTCATATAGTCTGTCAAGTCAATCTTCTACGCCATAAGCAACTAAATATCAATCAACCGTCCGTATCGATGCATCTTCAGAAAACACAAAACAGGCAATGTGCAACTATAGAGATAATAATAAAGAAATAAACATATCTTTGTAATGACACAGCACTTTACTGAATCAATATGCTTCATTATACCTTGATGGGATCTTAAATTTTATTTTTAAAAGTAAAAATTGATGTTCTTTAGACGAATTGTTCCACAGATTTGTTCCATTAACAGAAACGCAACGTTCCATTAGTTTAGTTCATTCTTCTTCTTCTTCTTCTTCTTTAAATCTCTGATTCTCTCAAATTCTCAATGCTTTTGGGTAATCGACCGAAACTTCCATGAGAAACGGATCTCATCTGCTTCCGCAAAAGTCTGAAAATCAGCCCACCAGGTCACATCTGCAGGTACACGGTTAACAAAACTCACCCAACTTAGCAACTTTCCACTATATTACTCAACTTTTCAGACGAAACTATCGGTGTCGGCTAAAATCAGCAGGTCAGGCTTATTTTTTTTAATCGGAGATCGGTCAGAAAACTGCAATTAGTGCACCTCTAAAATTTGTGGGTTTTATTTTTATTATTATTATTATTATTTTGATTATGCGCAATTCCTATTTCCTACTTGTGTCTTCTTAGTCTTGCTGCAGTTATTAAAAATCTGATCTTTTTTTTTTTTAATATTTGACCAGCCAACCACCAATCAGGACAAAACGAGCAGATTCCAATGTCTGGTTGTATTTCCAACGTCAAAATAAGTTGTACATGTATCCAGGCAACTGGAATCAAGATTCGCCCAAGTTTTGTCAGGCTAGCATTGACATGCTAATAAAAGGGTTTTCTCCTGCTGTGTGGAGCAATGTGGTCCTGCCCCTCCCCTGCCTGTTGCTGCACACTCCGCCAGGTGGCTGAAAGAATGCAACTGCACTTTTCTTATGCTCACGGTAAAGCAAAAATGGTGTCGAAACTGTTGGTCAGTTATATTGTTACACTTTTATGTTTTAATGAAATTTTAAGAACTGCTCGAGAGGAGCAATGTTAATAAAAACCCTTCCAGTCATTTTCAAAACAAAAGCTTTGCATAACAGTGGAGAAATATAATAGTTCATTTAATTTTGAACACCTCCATCTATAGCCTTCTGTTTTATGACTAATAGCTTTATTAGCACTGATTTATTCATGTTAACAATTAGCTTTCGCGATTATTTTGCAGAATATTGTGCCGTGTTGAAAATACAGTTTAGCTCTCGTTATTTTTTTGCTTGACACACAAAAAAGCGAGTCTAGGTTTTTTTTGTTTTTTTTTTTCTTTCTCCCTATAAGTGGCACAAAATACCCACGCATCGCTGCAGTTCCTGCTTTAAATGGCGCTCACACATAGACATTAGATTAATCATTCAGATCGGATACACCCACTGAGAGCTTAATGCAGAGGTCACTCTGCATTAAATGTGACGCGTAAAGTGACCTCCATCAAGAATCCCTTATTCCCAAAGAAATCCCCAGAGAAAATCTCTGTAAAATCTGAAGGCGGAAAAAAAAAACAGGATTAGAAGTTTGGATCCAGAATGACAATAAAAGGTAGTATCGGCACGTGTAGTGGAGTTGAGCTCTGGTTTTGTTTGGCAAAGCGACAACCCGTTCTCCTCTGCACTCCCCCCGTCCGTCAGCAGGGTGCAGCACTGCTTTTCCCTCACAGGCCGTCAAAGCCGAGAGGGTGGGGTGCGAAGAGGAGGGGGGAGGCTTGCCACTGAAACAGAGAAATTGATTGCTGGAAAGGGGGGATGGCAATAAATCAAGCAGGAAAGCAAATGTAGAAAACGCTGTTCTTGTTTATGTCTAAACAGGCGGAATAGAATAAATGTGCTCTATTTTTCAGTCCGTTTGAAAGCAAATTTGATCGAATTTTGCATGCGTCGCCAATCCCCACTGGTTAGAGCCCAGTTCCCCCCCACCCAAAATAAGTTTGGAGGGGGGAAAAAAAATCAAAATCTGAACCCTTTTGATTTATAAACTGTGCTTTGTCTTTTTTACACTGCATTATAATTAGATTATGTTTCTCTAAACAGATTTTTTCTCTCTCTCTGTTGCGTTCTCGTTCCCGTTCTGTATTTAGTTTGCTGCGGTCTAATTAAAACGACGGGCTCTCGTTTTGTTCTCCTCGTTTCACTGTGGTCCTTTTATTATATTTTGCCTCAGTTTGTCCTGCCCTCCTCCTCGTCTTCGCCCGTGTCGTCCCCGCCGTGCGGCCGCGATGCGCGCGGGCTTCCTGGTTCTAATTGGAGCTAATAGCTTTGGCTAGCCGCCTGGTCTGACTCGGCCCGCCTGCGTCCAGCTCCAGCCAGGAACCGAAACAGCTTCACGGCTGCAGCTTCTGTGTCCGTCTGACCGGGACCGAAACGTGCCGTTTAGTCGTCGTCTCACCTGACTCGCTCATTTACGGAGCGTCAGACATGTTTGGATGTTTGGTTCAGTAGTGGTCGCGGAGCTCGATCCCCCCTGTGGCCACTGTTCCTTTTAGCGTTCAGCTACAGAATTAGCTTCCATTATTTAGCAGGTTTGGATGTGCAGAATGTAAAAATGAAGAGTACAGAACATGGTTCTATTCCAACACCCTTTGTGAAAGGTAAAATCTGTTTTTGTTTTTTTTACTCCTTTAAATAATTTAATGCGTCTTTTTGCTCTGAATTACCACATCGCAGATTGCGTTTCACATTCTATCTCCAATATTTTTAGATTTTTTTTTTTTTTTTTTTTTTAACCTTCTAAACCAGGGTGTCCAAAGTGCGGCCCTGGGGCCATTTGCGGCCCTCTGAATGATTCATCTTGGACCCAATTCTAAATGTAGCAAATTTGCGATAGCTTCAAGATTTTTCCAGACAAATTCAATCATCGAAAAACATTTGTTTATTTAGGTATAAAGCAAAGTTGTTGTTTTTTTTTCTTTTATTAACGATGTTTCTGTTTTCATTGATTAGCCTTTGCTACATCCAGTTCCCCAAATCTGTTCATGTTGAGGCTAATAGGATTATTAGCCTCAACATGAACATATCTATTAGCCTGTAGATATTCTTAACGTTATCTACAATTACTAATTTTATTGTTGAAAAGTCTAAATTTAATACAGGATTTTAATCGTAGACTGTATCCATTAAAGTGATCACTGCATTGACGTAGCATAACAGCACCGGATTTGGATAGAGTAAAAAAGTCCACAAAAGCTGTAAAAGTTCTAATTATATAAGTTATAAGTTATAGATATATAATTGATGAAGTTAGTAAGTTGTTTTGGCATAATATTTAACTAAAAAAGGTTTCAAAAAGGACTTTACCTGAAACTGACAGAAACCCTGAGAGGTTGTTCATATGCTAGCCAAAGTATTAAATTGACTGCAGAGTCTATAAAAGTTTCTGGTTTAGAAAAAACAAAAGCAAAAAACCTCCATCAGAGAGTCTCCACATGTTAAAGTGTGCTCAAGATGCCATAAAACTTCCCAGAATCCTCCAGCTGAATGGAACAAAGAGCAACTCGGCATTGCCATCGCTCCACCCTGTGCACTGCCAGTCAGCAGGCTTAAACGTGATTGCTTTTCCTTTTTTGCAAGCTGGACATAATTGGCTATTAGGAAATATTTCAGGTGACTAAAGGATTCCCACCTGCTAATATCACGATGCTATGTTCCCAGAGTTTGTTCATAAAGAGAAAAACAGCGACAGAGTCGCTGGTGTTTTTCCTAAGGTTTTAAGTCTATGTATCAAAATGACTAATATATGATGTAGACAACATGACCGAAATGATTTGTGCTATAATATTTTATATATGTATGTGTGTATATATATATATATATATATATATATATATATATTTAGTTTTTTTGTCAATGAGAAACTCAGATTTCTGTATTGTAAAATATGGTTTATATATATATATATTTAGTTTTTTTGTCAATGAGAAACTCAGATTTCTGTATTGTAAAATACGATTTTACTTACTTAATACTTCAGTCACGCTATTGGATGTCTATCTTGTATTTTTAAAGCAAAATGTTACGTTTTAACTATACGACGCCCTCTTTTATACACACTCTGATCGCAAGAAAAGCATATTGCATATTGTTGGTTTCTTTTTCGCAAAAGAAAACCAACAATACCATGATGTCAACATGAACCTAAAAACTGAATTTTACACTTGTCTTACCCACACCCTCACCATCAGCCTTATTTCTAGTGAATATTAGGATTTTAGCTACTACCAGTATTAGAACAGACACTGTATTTAAGTGTTATGTTTTCATATCAATTTTTTTTCTTTTCTTAATTGTGTGTGAGAAATGTTAATTTTATAGCTTTGTGGAAAAAACTGATAACAATTAAGCTCAGTTAGAGTGCAGAGCCAACTTCCTTAGTTTACCCCTTGAGGACTGTCCTGCCAGAAGTTGACATCCCAGCTGAGTTAAGTGACAGTTCACACAAAGCAAAACTACACGAGATCTAATTGATTTTCTGTAGTCACTGATGCACCTTTAGAGAAGGGAGCCCTTGTAATTGCAGGTCCCTCATGTACATTCAGAAATACAAGACTGCTTTGGGGCCAGCGGTAAAACTTGGTTACAGCAGTTAGATATTTCAAAAATGAGTCAGAATTTGCAGTCTAGATTCATTCCTTCATGAGGCTGATGAGTTTGACTTATGATTGTAGAGATTCCGGATTGTGTCCCGATTAGGGGTGAACCAATTGCAATTTTCTGGCCTATCGCTAATTACCAATTTCTAAAAAGTCTGACCTGCTAATTCAAATTATGGCCAACACCATTTTTTTTGACTGAAATATCACAAAATATAGCAAGAAAGTTGCTAAGTTGGCAACAATGGGGCGACTATTGTTAATTGCGAATGTGCAGATGGGACCTGGTGGGCCGATCAGTCAAATCTCTACTGGAAGAGCAATAGAGGACAAAGTTTTAGAATTTTAAGACTTTTGCCATGGTAGATAAGACTGGTGGATAAGATCAGCTTCACATGTCAGCATCGGTTGATCAACGATCTCCCAAAATGAAGGAAATGGGTATTGAGAAATTGACTGGCCAAAATATCAACTAAAACTACAAAACAACTAAAGAAACTTTAATTTTATTAAAGAAGTTGTATCATGTGAAATTGACTTTTTGAGCTTCACATCATGTTAACATGTTATTCCCTCATCAAAAACATAACCACAGTGTTGGTTTGATTCTTTTCTGAATGAGAAGTTCTTTTATTGGCTTGGAAGCCATTCCGGATCTAGAACCGAGCACTTCCTTTTTGACAAAGCACTTTCCTTTGTCTAAAGGAACTGCAGTCTCCAGGGTAATTGTTTGCAACCATTAGCATGTTGGTTGAAGATATTGGGTAGTTTAACAGTTATTTTCACTGCTATTTCAGAATAGCACAAAGTTATAAGATATCATATATCAGATTTATTTAAGCACTGGATGTATTTGTATTAGTAATGTAAAGTCTGTTAAGATCATGATTATTATTATTGTTTGTTTCTTTTATCTATGCTGTTGCTTTGTATATTGCACAAAGCAACAGTAACAGATTGCACAAGCATCCATCCATTATAAATACGCTTATCCCTAGTAGAGTCGTTCGTAGGGTGCCTATCTCCAACGGTCAACAAGTTAGAGGCGGGGTCACTCTGGACAGGTCGCCACTCCATCATGTACTGATCAAGTTCTTCATCTGAGTTGTATGTATGCATAAAAGGTTGAGTATAAATAGAAACGAGTGCTCTGTCATCAGTGGTACTGATGTTAGAAGAGCAGATTTCAATCAGAGCATCACAATATCACAGTGAAGCCACTAAGAATGTAATGTCTGTTTTCACAGAATAAAAGACACCCTATTACACAGAAAATAAGTATGTATGCCATACTTATTTTGAATATACATAATATTCTGCCTACTTAATAAAATCATTTATAATAAATTATTTAGAATTATTAATAATTACATTAATCAAAGATTTATGCAAATTATGATTCCCAAAAAATATTTTAGTCTTAGTTGGTTACATTGTTTGGAATTGCCTGGTATGGTAAAAGTTTTTGGGTTTTTTTTTCCTAAGGGAGAAAAAGTGTCTTTAAAATGCTGTTAACCTTACAAAATAGCTTTATCAAAAGATTTATGGACCCGCAGCTCATCTTTCTAAGTTTCCTATCAATAGCCAATAGAATGCCCTTCAAAATCCATTGGAATGTTTTGACCTTCTCTAAGTTTTTAAGCTGGATCCAAAACCTGTTCCAGTATTCACTTTATGATACCTGGCTTCATTTTTTATAAGAAACATAATGGCCCAGATACATTATCAGAGTTAATCAGAGCCAAATAAAGAAAAGTAGTGGAGTGAGACAGAGGGAATTGCCTTTCTCTCTCTCTCTTGCACCACTGACAGTCATGGGTTAAAATTTTTCAACCTTCTACTTCTGATTTTCTCTAACTCTCGTTTAATTTGCGATTCCCTCCTTTCATGCCCATTTGTTTTTTCCTCTCATTGTTTTAATCGCGATGTTCCTCCTTATGGCTTTTTTTCCCCTTTCTCTCGTATCTTTTCCTATGTGTCTGTTCTCTCTGCCTCTCCTCTCTAGACATCTTTTCCTGTTTTCTTCCCTGGGGATTGCCTGCTTGAAATTCCACTTGTGTGTTGGAGCGGCAGGATGGATTAGAGCATGGACAGGCCCCACAAACCACCCTGATCTACAGGACAGCTTTTCAATCACCTCTCCAATGCAGTTCCACCTATATGAATACACCTAGAGGGAGAAGGCCGCCAAAAATGTGGGGTAAAATGAAAAAACGTGGGATAAAAAAACAAACAGAAAGGGATAAATGTATTGCTTCATGAAGATTCATTGCTGTTGTGCAGACACGACGAAACGTTCTTGTAACGTCTCATGTTTGCTTTATTTGACCACAGTCTTAGCTCAGTGTGAGAACAATGGCTCATTTGCACCTGTAATAGCCAACAGCAGTTTGTGCTTCACAACGGATGGCCTAAATGAGTGTCCCTTTTATTTTGTTTGAACATACAAGTTTGATTTAGTGTCTGTCTCCATGTTGACTCCCCAGACTCACATCCACAGAAAATGCAGATCCCTTTTTCTATTCGATCAATATGGTGATCTTCCAAGGCTGACATTAGATGGAGTAGGAGGGGGCATTGTAAAAAGGCTACAAATGAGTGTTTAGTCCATTGCCCTCTCCTCAGGTACTCTTCAGAGTATTGATTCTTTGTGCCTCATCAAACTGTTTTATTGTAAAAGTGACACTTGGACAGTAATCACCTTCAAAGAGAGGGATTATGCAATGGGTTGTAGCATCTAAACAAATTTACTAATGACCAATATCAAACTACTAGTTTTGTGAAAATGCCAGTATGCTTTGAGATATATATCTGTATTATGGAAAAAAAGAACTTTACTTCACTGTCTTACATAAATGCAAATCATTAAATAAAATATCCAAATGACTTTTTTATAAGATAATTTGATACAATAAACAAAAAGTACAGTGAACAAAGGTAGAATGTCAAGGACACGGTTACCTTTTTTCAAGATGTTAATTTTCAAAGTAGCACTTTAATATAAAATTGAATACGTTTGACAATATTAAATCAGTTTCCATATATTTTGACTCAATAAAACTAAACAAGTTTTAATTATGTGTTGTTTCAATTGATTTCATAGATTGTGCTATCCTTGTGCTTTCAGATTTCAGACTGCTGCGTTTGACAGTGGATCATAAATTATCTCAATTCCTGGTTTAAAGTTGAGGGTGAATGTGATGGCTACTGCATTGCAATGGTTCAAATTTGATTTGGCAGGGTGAAGTTTTTCTGTCAGCCTTAGTGATTTTTGTATCCTCAGATGCTTCAATGTAATGTGAGGTCCCACAGGGTTAATTTATAGGAGCTTTTATTTCCTCTATATATCTCCTATGCCTTGATTCAATTTTTAGGAACAGGGAGTTTTTTTTCCCCATTGCTATTCAGATTCATTTCAGCTTTTGGCAGTACATCTAGGCCGCTACTGTTGTGTACTTTACTTTGTGGTTGGTGATGCATCCACTAGGCATCTGCAGGTGGCGCAAGATGCTCCAGCGCATCTTCTAATTGGGAATAAAAAGTTTGAACACATTGCCACCATTTCAACTTCACTTCACTGGCAACCTGTGCAGATTAATATCCTTTTAAAAGTTGTTTTAATGGTTTTCAAAACTCTTAATGGTCTTGACAACTCCCGATCTGTTTGAGCTTCTACAGCCACGTATACCCACCCACTCCAATAGGTCTACAGATCTGGAGCTCCTCAAATGCCTGAAAGAAAGTGTCATCTTTCTTTTAGTTGCTCAAAGTTGTGGAATGATCTTCTACATCTGGCTTTAAGAATTTTCTAAAGACATGCAGAACCCATTTAAAAAAATACAGAGAATCCCAATTATTTCAGGAACTTTATTACAATGTAAAACACATAAGATATAAATACACAGATGGACATTTGAAAGCCTTTACATCTGTTAATTATGATGATTTTCTGCTTACAGGTAATGAAGACATGACATTTAAAAATATAATATGACATCAGATCAATGAAAAGACTAAATGTGGACTTAATGAAACATGTTTAGTACCTGTTTAAAGCTTGATATTTTTAAAAGATACTTTTAATCTGAAAAAAAAAAATAATAATAATTCTACTCAGCACCTTGTTTATGTATCCTCATTGTATGTTAATTTCCCCTGGGAATGAATACAGAGAATATGTGAAAGCTTTTTATCGTCTTTTTATGTAAATATGAAACACTTTTTATGTAAATATCAATAATCAACCACTAAAGTAAGCAAATGACCCTGGATTTCAGGAGTTTAACTATTTTATTATAATGTGTTTTACAGCAGACCAGTTATATTCATATGCACACTATGGTTACTGTCAAAAAGCTTCTCGTCTGATTATAGACAAGAAGGTGAGACAGAAGACCCATTTAACTATGAACTCACTTTCTTCCCAACTTTTCCCAACATAACAGGTCATTGTCTTGTTAGAAGACAATGACCCTTGGTGGATGTTTTTCCTAATCCATCCCAATTGGTTTAATTAAACACAGCTGGACTTCAGTGAAGGAGTAGAACCGTCTGAAGGAGGAACAGGATAAATGAACAACATGTGAGTTAAAAAAAGAGTGTCACAGTAAAGGTTCTGAATACTTATGGCCATGTAATATTTCAGTTTTTCTTTTTTAATAAATTTGCCAAAAAGTTTCACATTGCTGTTTATTTTTTCTGTCAAAATGGGATGCTGAGTGTACATTCATAACTTTTATTTAGACTGCAAATTAAAATTACCTAAATGAATGTGCTTTTAGTGTCATCCAACAGAAGGCTGCTCACTGTGTGGAGTTTATATATTTGACCTTTTTGTGGAAGTGGAGATAATAGTTTTCTTTGATGGAACAAGTATATGGGGTTATGTTTGAGAAAGTAAAATAATAAAATAAATGAAACATCTCCGTGAACCTCTCTGTTTTACATTGGTGTTTGTTCCACTTCAAATGTCATTGCCACCATTTATTTTCTTTGATGTTTATGTTGAACTTTTCACACACTGCTTGTTCTGTCCATGAAATGTGAATTATCCACAGTGGTTTCAAAAAAATTTGTGCATCACTTGGCATGTGTGAGTGTTATCAGACAAGCAAGGCCAAACAGGAATAAATATTGGCACTGTGATGCCTTTGATCCCTTTTGGTAAGTAATTATGGCACTTAATCAAAATGAGTAATGTATATCTGCAGAGTAATTTGTAAAAAAAAAAAAAAAAAAAAACTTGTTGCAAACCTTTTGGATCGCTGAGCACTGAACATCAACTTATTACATGGATGAACATCAAAATAATTGTGAGAACTGTGTCAGACTTCTGAAGACATCTCTGAGCTTCACTTGTAGGAGGTTTTATGCAAGTCATTAGCTCTTAATGATTACTTGCAAAAAGCTTGGTTAGTATTAAACAGAATCCATAAAGCATTTTTTTTTCACTCCCTACACAGAAATTTGCAAAAGTATAAATTAACAACTTTTACTGTTAGAATAACTGGAATAGCACTTGGAAGAGTATGATAAGAATGCTAAAGTATCCCTTAGCATTCCTTAGTGGGTGGATGGAATAAATAGCTATGGCAGATATGGGCTGAAAAGTCATTTTAAGATTGACACAGGTAAGTGGTACTCGTGTAAGAATGGTGCCGTGTCAATTAAGGTGCACAGAGGACTACTGTCTGTCTGTGAGAAGCTCATTAACACCAAGGTCAGTTTTATCAGGGTCCCAAGCTGTCATTATTCTTATATTACCAGCAAGGCTGGAAATAAGAAAGGACATTGAGAATGCATCTACAAACCTCAAGATTGGATGCAGGTGCTTACAAATACAAAGAGCTGATATAAGAATATACAAAACATTCCCATGCATACTACTTCCAGATTTTACACAGACACTCACAGCAAATGTTTTTAATACATTTTTTTTTTTTAATTCAGAGCAAATAGCAGGTTCTTGTTAAAATGAATATTATGGGATTGTCTATACACAATTATATCGGTGAATCTTATAGTTAAAATTTAAGTAGCTTGATAACTACAGTACCCCGTCTATTTGCTCAAACAGTTAACTGTTTCCAGAGGGGTGGCTGGATGAATGAATGATGGCAAACATAACAGACCAAATTGTTATAAAATTGTTTAAACATCTTTATTTTAAATTGAAACAAATTATTTTAACTAAAAATGATGATCATTTTAAAATACAAACTGATAAAACTGATTTTATAACCAAAAACAAGAAACTAAATAGTACATGAATATCTATCGATATAGTGAAAATGTAGTACACTGGTATTTGTAGCCCAATGGCACAATAAAAATATGTCACATAGTTCTAAATTTATACATATGAAAGGTGCAGTACAGGAATCACCTACTGGCCACTGCTTTGCAGTTGAGATAAGAAAAAGAAAAGACAAGAATGATTTTCTGAAACATTTTTTTATCAAAGTGTGTCTCTTGGAGAATGAGCTCTGCTGTTTCCATAAAACACTGTGAAGGGGGTTGGTTTGGATGTCCATGATGGACCTCATTTCTTTCACTGCCTCAAACCTGTAAGGGAGATTCTGAAAATAAATCATTGGAAATATCCCAGATAATCTTATTTATTCCTGTTCTCATTCGTGAGTTTGTGGGGCCTTTTTCTCACATTTAAGTACCAATAGCCCTCAACAATATCAGCTTCCTTTAACAAAATAGCCAGCAATTTTAGGAAATGTTTCCTGAAAGATTTTCAAGAAACTGACCACCAGTTTTCAGCACCCCATCTCTGTAGTGTCAGAGAGCAAAGCTGTTATGACTCAAGAGTTTAAAGTTTGAGTTGTGACAAGTAAGCAAAAGGATTGATTAAATACCCTTTCTTCATTCAACTTCAAACACATGAGTACAGCATTTTAATTTTCTTAATAAATCTGACTTGTAGGTGCTCAAACACACCACAGACAGTTATTTCAGCAATAGCAGTTTGCACTAAATGGGGCCATTCATTCCCATTTCTCTCGTGATCTTGGAAAGCACAGATAAAAAACATAAAGACCAAGACAATGTAACTACCACCCCTGTGGCTTAACCCTCGCACTCTGCTCAGTTGTCAAGAAATAAAAGACAAAGAGCCTCTTGTTACCTTGTCTAAGAGCATGGGTACAGCACAATATGTTTGCAACAGACAGACTCTTAAAAAAAAGAAAGACCTCTCTGCATCTCTTTACTCTGTTTGCTCTCTCTCTAAACTGTCATTCAACCTCCTTTCTTCCCACCGTGTTTGAACTGCTGTTGTCGTTCTATGGATATTCCCCAACAGTCTGTGCCTACAGGCTGCCGTTCCACTTGTTTATCCCTTTCTCTTTCAATAAGCCATTGTGGGGGACAAATTCAAACTGCAGCTGACATTACAGCCAAATCTACTTTATTCCAGATTCCAACAGGCATGCAAGACTTTGTTGCCGTCTCACTTTAAATTAAAAAAAAGTACAGACACATAAACAGACACAGCCAAGTACCAGTAAACACAAAGTTATGCAAACTTAGTCATCATAAAACAAAGTAGTGGTAGAGTAAGTATCTTGTCTTACTCCATCTATAAAGGCCTTTATGTCTTCATAGGTTAATTTAGTTAATTTATTAAGCTTAAGTTATTTTATACTAAAACGATTATCATCTTAATCCTATGTTTCTGTCATTTGGTCGCCTTCAATTATTGTTGATGTTGAAATTAGCATACAAGATTGACTGATATATTTTGTGTTGCCGGTTGTGTTTTTATCTTTCAGTTTTTGTTTATCAGAAAACAAAAATATGAGCAAAATGTAAGGGCTTTCCCAAGACAGAAATACAACAGTCTTGGTAAGTGTTGCAAGATGGCCTTAAAAGGGGTTGTTAGTTTAGGGCAGGGGTGTCAAACTCCAGTCCTCAAGGGCCACTGTCCTGCAGTTTTTAGATGTGCCACAGGTACAAAACACTGGAATGAAATGGCTTAATTACCTCCTTCTTGTGTAGAGGCCTGCTAATGACCTAATTATTCTATTCAGGTGTGGTGCAGCAGAGGCACATCTAAAAGTTGCAGGGCAGTGACACTCCAGGAATGGAGTTTGACACCTGGACTCTAGTATTTTATTTTCTTCCAAATACCCTTTTAACTTTGTTAGAGCGCTTGGCATCATGAACTATTTAAAATCTTAAGAAATTTTAAATGTTGCCAAGAAAAGTCACAGTAAGAAGCTAAGTCCTCTACTATTAGTAAGAGGGTGTTATACAAAGAATTGCCAGTAAAAGTGTAAACACATGTGACACTGGTGATTTTTAAAAAGAAAAAAAAAAGATTTCTTCACTTGGTTTTTCATTCAATTGTAAGTATTAACAAATCTGTCATTGCAGAGATTATTCCATGAGACCATCTTACATTTTTTGGCCTTGTCCTAATAATTTCAACAAATATGTCACACATTTTGTGATGAGGTGGGGCGGTAATTTACAGATCCTCTGGGCCTCAATGCCAAAATTGCACCCAGTGGTGAATTGTTCCAGTCTCTTTTGGTCAGGTTAAATGGAAACCATTCAAGAGGAAATACAAGGCACACAAAGAATTGACGTTCAAAGTATTCTTGGAAAATCTGACATTCTCAAGCATGTCCAGGTCAGTGTCATGGAAACATATTTTTTAGTATCCTCCCAATAAACCAAACCAACAGATGCTCAGTCAGGTAGGTAATGAACATGAATCTTTAAAGAGTAAAACCTAATTTGCCCAATTCAGAGGACCCAGGGAGTAGAATCAAACACAAAGACAAACATGGAGGTTGAAAAAAAGAGGGCCTGAAAAGCATGAGGACTACATGGGAACTAATAATCCCCTCACAATGGTCTATCCATCTGGGTTCCGATCTGCACCACAGAATCTCTCTAATATCTTGGACATTCCTATAGACATAGGTTTAGTTCCTCCTGGAGACAGAAGCAGGTTGGCTGTTTCTCCTAAGACCCTTGTCAAAGCCAGTATTTCAGATCTCATATAGTACATGGCAGGGGGCTGACAGACTAGCAGCTTTTAATGTCTAGACAACTTTGAAATTTCAGGGATTTCCACTAAGAGGAGTAATTAAGATGTAAATAAATTTAAAGGATTATTCACTCTTGAGGTTCTTCTCTGAGAAGACAACCTTTCCAATACACTGAGTCGTATGAATTTTCTAGCCCAATGTCAGAAGAAAATCTGATGATTTTGTGTGTTTGATAACCATTCCTTTAAAATAAAATATAAAACACAAAAATACCCTCCAAAACCATGATGAATGTATTCTATTTTATCTGTACAGTTACATAGACCTTGCAGTCATAATTTTTATTAATGAAAATAATGACAAAGTTCTCTGATGTGGTGTTTTATTACGCAGTTATGATCATTTCAGGGATTTTACAAGCAGTGGTGGATACAAGGAATTCGACTGAGAGCAGACTCCATTCTTTGATTGTTCTGTGATTGGCAGTGATGCAAATCACAGACCAATTAACAAATGATTAGCAGTGATTAACCAGTATCATTACAATATTTTAATTTAAACAAAATGTATATGTGGATACTGCTTTAAATCTTTTGACTGATTGATGTAAATTCTAGCCTGGCTATTGACTTCCTGTGACTTCCTGTGCCTTGCTTACAGCATAATCTGGGCTTTCTCCACTTCACTTGGATTGTCAAAGAGAGAGAGGTTTAATATTTTTCAAAGAAACTGTCACATTGAGTAAGATTTGATATTTAGCTTTGCTTTCCATCTGTACTCCAGTCTTATAAAATTTTAATTTCCCACTGGTGTGGTTATGTCCTGTAAATCATGGTGCAGAAAGGAAAGAGGGGATTTTGATAAATGACTGAAAAAGCAACTCAAGTTTATGATTGAGGTTGTATATATTTAAATCATGGAGGACAACTCCCTATTCATAAAAAGGTGAAGAAAGGGGCTCAGATCTCACTATAATAAACAAGTATTAGAGCTATAAATGGCACATTTTTTATCTTGCGCAGCCCCATAAATAAAATGCTAGTAATGTGGAGTGGAAACTTAACTCTAATGCTCATTCTGGCTGATTGCTCCTTTAAAGGTAATCCTTGAATCAAAGGGACACTTCCCTAGACAAATCTAGCAACTACTGGGGACAAAAGTTATTAAAGACCTGAGCTGGTGGGAGACAGACATTAATGTCTTTTTCCATTGGAATCTCAAGAGCGTATTAGGAAATAAGTTCCAGTAGTGTGCTGTAAAACAAACATAGTTTCATTTTGCCAAGATGTCACGGTTGGAAGCAATGGAAAAAGGAACAAACAAAATGATTAGGTCTGAACAATCTTACCTCGATAGAGTTTAGGTACACTGACTTTTCCTAGATATAAGCGATTAACCATTAAAGTTTAGTAAATTTCCAACCACTCTTTTATTTATTTTTTATTAGAAACTACTGTTTTATGCAATCTATTAAGTCTATTATCTAGACTGGAGAGTACAACTGAGATGTAAAATATTGTCGTCCAGGGAGAAAAAACATTAGTGGATGTAGAAAAAAAAATGCATAAAGCATAACATGTCCAGTATACAAATAGACTGAGTATTGAGCTCAGTATGATAAAGCACATTTCCATCACGCGTTGGTAGGCACTGAGATGTTTTCTCTTGTTCCAAGAGGCCTGAATTAACTTGTACATGAAAAATTGTCTTTTGACATTGAGACCCAGCCACTCTGTGTTTTACCACGAATGTCTCTTTTGTAAACATCTGGTTTTGTACAGAAGAGGGGTACTAGAGGGGTACTGTAACTACACCACTGACTCATAGACAGAAATTCAAATCAAATATTTTACTTATTATTGACATATCCCTCTTTGATTTGCAGAATTTCCCAAATTGTGACATTTGCACAGCTAAAACATTTACTTGAATTTGCCATAGCCAGTGATCTCAAGAGACTTTGGAAATACAATGAATCTTTCTGCAAAATGACTAACCATTGTTTTGTTGCTTGGGGGTATAAACAGTAAGGCTTCAAAACAGCAGACTAATGATGAAAAACATTGTGTTTCTGGAACAGTTCTTGGTAAAAAAAAAACAAAAAAAAACAAGTAAACCCTATTTTACTTCTAGTGTAAGTACACCAAGATTTACTAGTATTCCTTTAATTTTACAAGAAAACTTCTTGAGACTTATGGTCTCATATACAAGGGAGACTGTTTTTTAAATACATCTACAAAAATAAGATACAGACAATAACAATGCAATCCACCAAGCGCTCAAAAACAATACCATACATTGTCAATGGAAGTGTCCACAAATGTGTTAAAATAATCAGATTTTAAAATGATTCAAGTGCACATAAACACACAACAACTTCCACATTTGTCATATTTGGGGGACCACAGAAAGGTATTAGCATAACAATGGAGATCTGTTTGGACAAGGCCAGGTTGTCTGAGAGAAGAAAAGGAAGAGATGCAAGATGGCTGGAATAATGAAGTTAATGTTGTAAGAATGAAAGTAGAGCTGACAGAAGTGGAATAACATATTGATTTGGCGTATCCTGATCAAAAACTCAGAATCCTCAGTTTTTGATCCTGCGGAGAATAGTTTTGTGTCAGGGCTTGTTGATAAATTGGAAAGTGGACAGAAAAAGGAACTCAGAGGTACAGGAACAGTGGATGATATCTCCAGACTGATGTTTTTCTGGGGAGTAATGGAGAGCTTCGAGTTGGATTGGAGCAGGGAGAGGAGACTTGCTAGAAACAAAAAAACCTTTGGAATCTAATAGCATGAGGATTCAGTAGATAGACTGGATAAGATTTTCTTCATGATCTGAGGAAACAAAGAAGACAGAAACAAATGAGATAAGTCGAAGGAAACATGGAGATGCAATGTTTGGCTTGCTTCTAGAATAGGTTGTCCATCTGGCACTGAGTGGTCATCACAAAGCTCCTTATGAAGCCTGGCAGAGGATGAGGATATTGTTCTCAGGTATGAGAGCGAGCAGCTACCTTGGGCACACTGACCTGTCACTGGAGGCAGAGATAAAAAATGGCAAGTCACACTCCATACCATGATAGCATTGACATTATTTTTCCAAAAATGATTAAGGCAGAAAGGAAAAGCCATTTATGAAAACCTAACCATATGTTATGATTCAACAGGTTTTTAGAAATTTCATGTTTGCTGTGACCAAAATGACTGTATCAGTCTCTCATAAAGTTATAGAGAAACTTTGACCCGCAAGCCCTTTTACCATCGCTTTGGTTTTGGGGGGTTTGTGGGAATTTATTTAAGATCAACTCTCTTGTGGTTTTTAATGTGGCTCTTGCAACAACCTGGTTCTTTTACTTATATGTTAGTGACTCCGTTGAAGATTTGCTCAGGGAGGGGCCCTGATTTCAACTGTTTGACAGATGACCTTATGTTTTTGCCTCTAGGATTTTATAGTCTACACAATGACTGGAAGAGCCTCAGGTCCTGTGGCTGCAGGTTGTCTGTACTGAATGTGATGTGTTTAGTTTTCACCAAGAATGTGAAGTACGAACAGACATCTTCACTTTTGAAAATAGTTCTGGTAGACTTGCAGTTCAATAAACTGCAGCTTTGCAAACCTAAATGCTGCCACATTGTTTTTATGGAAGAGACTTTCACTAAACCATTGTTTCAAACAAACTATATTTGGACATTTAAACACTGAACAAGCTGACCAATCCCTGTAAAATCTAAGATGACGCTTTAAAAACATGGGCTTTAAAAAAATCTGAACACAGAATTATTTTATTGAATTTGCAAAGAATTAGACTCCAGGAGAGACTGGCAACTATTTAATAATGGTTAACTTTGTAAAGAATGTTTCCTGCTGTTGAATTATGGCATTTAGATTGTCTTGGAAAAGTCTTACAAACTCTTCATAAATTGATCAGGAGCAGCAACTGTTTGTTAAGGTTATTACCTGCATTTCGTTAACACATACCTTTAAACCCCATGGTTGAAACACATTTCCAAGGTGGTCATTCCTGCTATTCCTCAAGTAGAGTTTTTATTAAGAGTCCCTGATAGAGAACAGCAAGAGAGTATTTAATTGAGTCCCACACAACTTTTCCATTCTGGCTTTATTTTTTAATTTAATAAACAACGGAGTGTTTTGTTCACTTGAGGTTAAATTTAATTCATATTAGAATCATGTTAAGATCAGCTCATTAGTGGACTGGTAAAAATCAGCCATTTATCCAAAGCTATTTGCTTCATCCAGAGAGTTTGGGTTCTTTTGCTGTTGAGAAACAATTGCTTCCTGGACTGTGTTGAGGTTTTAGATTTTACCATTCGCCCATGATGTATGTAATGCACCAGTTTGATGCTGAGAAGCTTACCGGATATTGCCTGTGCTGTAAACAACCATCCTCCAATGCAAAGAGAGAAGTGCCAATCTGAATTAGGTGGCTGTTAATGTTAATTCAATATTTGGAACATGGGCTGAACATCTTTGTTCACTTCCTTTGCTGCATTGATAAAGCTACAGGCGGACTACAATTCAAAAACGGCACAGAAAATCACCATTATCATTCATAACTACTTCTTCTGTTTGCTGATTTACCCAGTAAAAAATCTTCCAGACACAATCCATGTCAAGTGAAGAAAGCCCTGACTGTGGTGTAGGTGAGAATTTTTTTTCTGAGAGGAATTACACAGGAAGGCAATGATCAGGCTAGCTATTCACTATTATGTCCTGATACACAGAACTCAGGATTTGTAAAAAGAGTTTACTTACATTTTGCCCTGAATGTTAATGCTCTAAATTCATGACAAAATTTTTTAAATAATATATATGGTACCAAACATTTACACTGTTTATTTGCCAGTTTACAACAATTTGATTAATCTACCTTGACAGTTACTGCTGCTGAAGTGGAGCTTGAGTGAAAATGACACTTACTGTGACCTAAGAACTGCTTTGTATGGATCTCAGTATTTGGTAATATATATAAATGTTTATTAAATGATAACTGGGCTGACATTGCAAACACTCATTCCATTGCAACTTACATTTATCCATCCGTGCTCTCAAATCTTCACATACTGTTGTCACTGATGCACAATACAGTGTCTTGCCCAAGGACTCTGTGCCAAACAGCATACAAGGGAGGAGATTGAACCAAACTTGCAAGCTTCCAATTATGACTACTTTCTCCTGTCACCAGCTTTAAAAATATTTTTTTATTCTATGAACAATGATTATAAACAGTGAATATGCTGATTGTTTATGTGGGTGAAACAACTACTTTACTCAGCTTTCAGGGCGGTCTTAGAGGACCTACCAGGATGTTAAGACAAAAGAGTTCAATTGTTAAACTGTGGTAATCCACCCAATTTATCACTTGTCTGCTGGGGCTATGGTAGAGTAAAGCTAACTATTAGTGAGGCCAAGCTTTCAGTGTTTTGTTGTACAATTTGTTTTTGAACCAAAGCCTCCTGTACTTTCTCAGTTCCTCATCTACTTATATTGAAACATCTCACTAAAAGCCTAGAGAAATCAGACTGATAGTAAAGGAAGTTCTTCAGTAATGGAGCCACTTTTCTCACAAAGATCAGGATGGGAATGAGAGGAGCAGTGCTTCCACTCTTTTTTCCCAGAGTAGTTCTTACTTTTACAGGCCAAGTCCACTGCCAAGAGGAGTTCCAGGTGGTCTCCAGGCTGCCTTTGATCCCCCACTAACCAGGGTCCCTTGAACACATCAGTCAACGTAATCACTTGTGTTTCAGAGTGCTCAGGGGAAACAGTAGTGTTCCATTTCCCTTTCATAGCATGACCTCAACAGTGGCAGCCACAGTCTTGAGGTGACACAGACCTCTGTCCAAATAGGCTTCTCTGTTGTCCCTATCTAATTGACAGAACAGCAGATAAAACACAAGAGACAAGCAGCTTCAGTGAGCCACATGAAAAACTAGAGAGAGGGATGGTGCTGCCCACCTCCACTGAACACTATTTCAATTGAAGTAGGGAAAACTTTGGCAGAGAAAACATTGGCATACAGCCTAACCAAAACTTGCCATGCAACATTTATTTTCAGCTGACCCTTTAGGTTTACATTGTTGGTAACAAACAGCTTTGTTAAGCCAAGGGCCATGTATGCACAGATGTACCCATTTGTGTTGATTTCATTTTCTGTAGTGAGAGGGAATTTGATTAGTCAATCAACACAGAAAAACCTAGTTGAAACCCCCCCAAGAACATGAAAGGTGTGCTGTAACAAATATATGCTGACTTGAACAACAATTCAAAAGCACAGTCAATGTCACAAATTAATAAGCCATCAGAGCAGAGTCTATATTTATAAATCTTAATGAGACATACTACAGACAAGCAGTATGCATCACAATTGAGAATGTAGCAGCAGTATATTATGCAGAAATGGCACAAAATTAAATGTTACATTTGGAACAATTGCACTTGATAATTGCAATTATCAAGCATTAGTACTTATCTACTAATGCTTGTAATAAACAAGTACTGACATCACAGCACCCTCTGTGCCTTATTTTCACCTTTTCATGCACACCATATTTTTTTGAACATTCTGCTACTGTTCCTGTTTTACAGGAACAGTTTTACAGGAACAGTAGCAGGGGGGATTGTAAAGCTAGTGTCTTCCTACAGCCATCTGTTTGACTAAGACTAACCCTATGCTATGATAAATTGCTATTAATCAGATGAAACATTGTCTTTTGAAAAGAATTAACAGCCTTGTTAAAAGAACAACAGGTATGATCTTAGGTTTGAGAAATTACAACTAACACAAAGGTACATTATTTTATGATAAACATCAACTAATCAGCACATGATATTCTGATCTCTCCATATTCTCAAACTATAATGGAACATCCCACCTTAAAAATAGTCAATTCCACTTTGAACGGTTTTAAAATCATAGAAATATTGAATTCAGTTATTTAATATTGCAATGTGAGGCTAGAAGATTTCTGATTAACACCTGACTTATTGTTCCATTGAACACTTTGTAATTACTTGGATTCCTGAGCTTTAAGAGCAAACCTATTTATGTGTCCATATTGAGCTTTGATGTCCCTTTCCCAGACACATTTACTGGAAACAATGAGATATAAACCTTCTTCTGAGTAAACCATGTGTAATGGTTTTCCATTGTAGCAGCTTTTAACATCTTTCTAATAAAAATTCTTCAAACTGTGGTTAATTAGACTTTTAATTGCTATGCCCCAGTGAAAGTTTCCATCTGTTTAAAAGAGATGTAAATCTTATAAATGAAAAAGAAAAAACGACTACGCAACAGTATTTCTGTAATTCTTTAAGGAAGAGAATTCAGTTTTTGTAGTAATTTGAGTTTCTCTGTGTTTATTTTTGGCTTCTGTTTCTTGTGAGTGTCTGTTGTCCTGTCTGCTCCCTGATTGTTTCCCAGGTGTATCTCGTCTCGTTGATTACCCTCTGTGTATTTAAGTCCACCTGTTGTCTTTGTCTCTTGTCGGGTCCTTGTCGTAGGTCGCCTGTCAAATGTTGTCTCTTGGTCATCGTGTATCGTCTCAGTCAAACTGTAAAGTCCTGTGTCGGCTTCAGCTCTCATGTTGCAGTTATTTTTTGTCAGTTGCTACCAGTGTTAGTGCTAGCCTCCGCTCACTGTGCCGCCTGCTCATCTGGACTTTAGAGTTGTGTCATCATTATTAAAACCATCAACATCTTCACTTTAACCTGGGTCTGTCTGTGTTCTCCCTCACCACACCTCAAATCATGACAGTTTTTCCATGAACTTCATCAAGTGACTAACTTCACCTGAAGGTCTGGCACAAAGATTTTATTTATTTTTTTTATTCACAGCAGAGATGATTTAGAGTTAAACATAAACTTTGATATACTTTGTATTTTTGTCCTGTAATTGTTTCTTTTTTTTAGAGCTTCCTGAGAACATCAATAAACCGTAAGTAGGTCGGTCTCGCCTTTAGCTTTTTACTAAAAAGTTACCAGGAAGCCAGACTCACGGAGGATGCCTGCTCAGAACAGTGAGAGATCAATTTTCACCTTATTGCAGCTTATCTCTACCAAAAACACTGGTTTACATGCCACAGATTAGCACTCATAAACACCATTCATTAGAGCACTCCTCCCACAGGTCGCTGCCAACAGATTATGCATGATTAATGTGGTGTGAAACTTGTGGCCATGACAAGCTGTGAACAAAACAAGTGAACGCTTTAGGCTTGGTAAAAATAAACAGAGGATATTACGCATTAGTGAAGCATATTTTGTTAAAAACCAACAAATTCCATCATTTCATCTCTGGGTCGGTTTTTCTAGCAATGTTATTTATCTGTTCTGCCTTGGCTCTCTTATATTATTATTATTTTCTTTGCCATATAAATTTTCTAAAACTGGCAAAAGCATGTGTCATGTGTCTAAATGAAGTGTGGATGTTTTGTGATGACAAGATCCCCCTTAAAAAGAGTGCTTTGGCTTTAGGAGTCAAAGCTTTGGCATTAAGCTGTTCATATTTAAATATGTCATTTCTCTGAGTGTTTAGGTTTTTATACAAAACTAATATTTAGAAAGTTTCGCTGCTTTTAAAAATGGTAGGAACCACAGTTTTTAGATTGAGTCTGGCCACAGACATCATTTTTTAAAAGTTAACCAGGGTGGTTTGTTGCATCACACAACTTTTCATCACTGACTGAAAACAAATTAACTTACGAGAGGGCCAGACCAGAATGGCTCCATGATGTTGAGTAAAGTCAAGTTCACATGGTTCAATCAATGATCATCAGAGACAAAATCTTTCATCATGAAAGAACTGTTAGAAAATCTCTGCTCATGACTTACATCAATAAGTGTGAGAAAATATCTGGAAAATCGTTAAAATGGTGCACAATGATTTATGCTGTCATACTGCTCCCTTGTCACTACGTTTTGTGTTAAAAGATGTCATTAAAGTAAAAGATGATGGCAGGCATGATTTATGGTCGCCATCTCTGTCCATATCCAAGGCAACGCATGTGGTCTGGTCTTATGGTGTTAAGTTATCCCTATGGGGTCAATCTTTGTGTTTGGAGATGTATTAGAGATGCACTTACCCTTTAGACTCCTCTTCTGCTGAATACAGGCAGATTGTAATTGCAGTTTCATCCACTGAGCTACAATAGTTTAGCTGAGCCTCAAGTCCATGTAAAGACAAAGATGGAAAATTTAAACGAGAACGCATGAATGCTACGTTAGCCTGGGGTTAATGCAAAAGGACCTTTGAGAATAACAAAATAATGGTTAATTTAAGTAGAAAACAGGAAGTTGATTAAAAATTAAAGCTACATAAAGATGTAGCAGTGCTATTTTTTTAACTGCAATTCATAACATTGAACAGAGAAATATAATATCTTCCTTTATTAGTATGTAAATCCCTTAATTAAATGTTGCCCGTTTTATACTCATTTGTTTTCCAGAATAACAAGCAAAACTGCAAGTGGCCTAGAAAGGATTTATTTGAATGGATTTAGATTACTGGTAGTCAAGTTGAGTTTCTTTGACGCAAGGAATATTGTCTTCCCTTCAATAGTTATAACACAAAAGAGTTATTACAATCAGTCATATTTGTATCCTGAGTTTTAGGTATATTTACTTAAGTGTAACATGTGGAATCCGATTGGGACTGAATTACATTTGGGCTTAGAGATTATTTCCACACTGTTGAGTGCTAAATGTGTGGAACTGGTCTTAGAGAATGCTCTTTAGCCATTTTGTTTCAACTCCTCCTTAAATGTTTCTGAAAATGTTTCTTACATTAAAATGCTTCTTAAATGCTCTGAAAAACATCTTGACTTATGAATGGTGAGCTGACCAAGGAAATTTATCTGCCCGTATAGAATAAAAGAAATAGGCTCTCATATTATCTTCAGCAGTATTTATAATGAATCCCCTGGCTTTCTTCCTCAGTATTAGCTATTATGTACTGCCACTAGATCAGGCTGCCACCAAGGACATTTTTTTTTTTACTGATATTTTTGTGTAGTCTAAGGAGCTAGCATATATTAGAATATAGGCCAGTGTTGGATCAATTAGTTTGGCACATAATGTTGCTTTAAAAGCACATGTATTCAAACTTGTTTTTGGACTTTGGTGCAGCCCGCTTTCTGCAGTACCTCAGGTCTAACTAAAGAGCAGCTCATGACAAAGCAGTGGTTAGTAGCCCTCCTTTGAGCCATGAAACACTCTAAGCAGAACATTATCAACAGTGAGGCTATAAACAGGAGCACCCTTTAGGCCTTCATCAATTTCTCTATTTTTGTTTAGTCAAGCCCATGGGCGTCTGCGCTCCATCATTTAGCTCCTGTGTTCTAACTTTGACTTAGAGTTTCTGCTCTCAAGTAAGCCACATTGACATTATTCACAAATGCACAAGTTCATGTGGAAGCTTGAATGCTTTATCGTTGAGCTGTGAAGCAGCATTTATCATACTTAATCTCCTTTTACTGATTTCTGTCTCGCTGAATCCCTAAGCAACTTTAACCACTAAAAATCTTCTTCATCTGGTATTTCTCATGGAGAAAATGAGTTTGTAATTTCTGCCACAGCATATTAAATCCTTGCTGTGAGGAAATAATGACTTGATTGTATTGTAGTGAAACTGTGTTCTTTTTGGGTGCTTTAGTTTTACTACCAACAGTAAATTGGCTTCTGTTGTAAGATGTTTTTTCTTCTGGTTTTCCTGTATTCACAATTTTTAGTACTTCTCACATCTCCTTTTTCTAAATGAAAGTATAATGAGTTTGTTTGCTGAGAAATTTATTTTTGATAAACTCAACGTTCAACTGCAACAGACTTGAAAATGTTGCTGCAAATCTGTTCTTTGATTTAGATTTGATGAACTGTCAAGTGTCTCTTCATTGGTATCTTCATTGGTCTTATTTCAAACTAGTCTATTTTCACAGTAAAAATGTAATCCCTCACTAAATTCAAAGGAATTTTGTAGACATATGCTTAGGTTATCGATCTGTAAAAGAGCAGATATTCTGTTTTCTCCAATAAGCTCAACATTTTGGTTACAAGCTGTAATGACTGGTGAGGTTTTTGTTTGCCAGCTGGAAAGAAGGACCAGCTGAAAACTTCATCTAGACAAAAGAAGAAAACAGATTCTGAAAACTACATTTCTGTGCAGATAACTATTTTATGCATTTGAAAGCTTCTGGTTAATTCACTCCCAATGGTTTGCATTTTAAAGCAAGTCTTTAAACACACTGCTTCATTGTAGGATATCATGGACAAATCAAATGAAATGAGCCAAGAACTCAGGAACTGAATTATGGACCTTCACTGGCCTGGTTCTTTTTGCATATATTTTTCAGATGCCTGAAGATGAAACATTAATTTGTTCAAACAATAAAATTTACATATGAACACCATTGGAATGTCCAGCTATAATACTGTGCAGGAGATGAGTCTATTCTGTTTCCTAAATATTTTGGTGCAAAATGTAAGTATTAACTGAAGAACAAAAGAAAAATATCTTTCATATCATCCTGAATTCATCAATTCTGGATGAATTGAGAGTGTCAATATTGACAATGAAGCCAGTCATTTACTGGCCTTTCATAAAGGCCACTTAGAAAGGAAGAAGCCATTCATTGAAAAGCCACATAGTATTTTGGAAAAGCGCACAAGCGCCAGTTCTCTGCGGAGGAATGGGCCACAGATAAAGCAATCTCTTGTGAAAAGCTTGTGGAAGGACTTTAAGTTTATTAAATTGTCATGTTTATAAGCTTTAATTACTTGTGGCCAAACAAAGCAATTTATTTAAGCTGCACCGTGATAACTACTTTTCAAATAACTGTGCATTGTTTAACTGGACAGTTGTGTTCAAACTATAATCAGCTGGATTATTTTCAAGGAACAAGTTTGTTTGTTTCAATTCCATAAATTTTCAACCAAAAAAATGAAAATGAATTTTGTTGTTATTAAAACTTTTAACTTTTGAATTTGTCAAAAGTAAACACTATGAAGCATTTCTATAGCAGCTTTTATTCCAACTTTTAATTTGAGATTAATAATGCTACAAAATTCTAGACAATTAGCTAAATAATATTACAATTTGGTTAACTTTCTTGATTCCAGACTTAATTTTATTCTAATCATAATAATAAAATACATTAATAAGTAATAATGAGTAATAAATAAAACCTCTCTCCAATCTAAAATCAAAATTTTTCATCTGTATGAAAATGAACAGAAAACATTCCATCTCCTTGCTGTGTGAAGTGAAAACTGAATGGTGCTTCTCCATGTTAGTTGTTGGTAGACTGCTCAAAGAACTAATAAAAATATTATATTATTTTATGTTTTCTGTTAAAAGTACCGTGAAAACTTCGATGATGATGATAATTTGTGGTCTGGTTTATTTATTTTCCAAATCAAACTGTCCTTCACCCTATAAGCCAGCATGAAATGTCACGTAAAATGCTCTGACATAAATGGCATTGCGCCCTCTTCTGGAGAAAAAATAGTACAGCTAAATCCTGCTAACATAAGAAGTGCAAAAAGGAAATACGCATCCTAATAATTTATTATTGATTGAATACAACAGTACATATTTTAATATTGTTAATAAGCGTTTGCAACCGTTACTTTTGAATTTACAGTTTTCTGATTGGCTGTTTCCACCGCTTCCTCTTGCCATGACGTCCTTCCTGCTTCACCAGAGGGACACGTGCAAGTTCTAACATCTCTGAGTCGAGTGGGAAGACTTCAAACTTCGGCTTCTATATTGTCCTTATAGGTGTAGAGTTTTGATTTTCTTGTGAAAGGCTTTACCGAATAAGCAGTCAACATGGTAAAGCCTCAGTTTAAGGGGAAGAACTCGATAAACCCTTCTTCATCCAGCACGAACCCCGGTAAGCTAGACAGTTTGTTTACACCTGTAGCTAACTGCAGCTAATAGCTTTAGCTTACTCTTCTACTCACTGTATCCTGGATATAAATGCTACTGATTACATCTTTTAGCAAAAATTGAAACCAAAATTTTGCTATGATAGTTTAACATTTTACCTCGCAGCCTTTTGGTTGTTTCGTTGAAGTAATTTATTACAAGTTGCCAACCTCGCAGTCTATCCCATGATGTATTTATCATGGGAGAGATAAATACAATAGTACATGTGAATCTATGCTCTGTACATAGATTCACATGTACAGAGCAACAACATATGACTTTTTGCAGATGTATTTGCACAGGGTTATCCCACAGTCCCCTCGCAAGGCACAAGAATTTGCATTAATGTATAGCTTATTAAGCTTCTTCGTTATAAAGTTGGAAAGAATGGATATAAGCAGTTGCGACGCTGTTGTTATTGCGATGGCGTTATTTTTATTTTACCTTTTGTTTTTCATTTAAATGTACTCCATTTATTGTCTATACTATTTTTAAATATGTAAAGTTTTAAACTGCATAACAAAACTGTCTTGACCATTTGTTCCCCAGATCGAGCTAAAGGTGCAGGGGGAAACAACATGAGGGACAGAGCCACCATTAAGCGTCTGAATATGTACAGACAAAAACAAAGATGGTAATGAATGATTACATTAATGAATGATATGCTTGTAACAGGATTGGTTGTGGCTTTCAGCTGAAATATGAACATAAGTGCTATATTAACACTGATGGGTTGGTTCTCTCTACAGTAACAACCGAGGGAAAGTTATCAAACCTTTACAGTACCAATCTACTGTAGCACCAGGAACAGTTGCCAGAGTTGAACCCAACATCAAATGGTTTAGTGAGTATGTTTTCTTTCTATTGCTGCTAATGATGGAGAGATTATTATTTGTTCTGGCATCATTTTATTCTGAATATCATTTATTTGTATTTGTGATTGATATTAAACTCAATGTATTTGCATGTTTCATTTAGAGTTGTCTCTGTATGATTTTAGTTTTACAAAAAAAAAAAATAATCAAGTAATATTTCAGTCGAGATATACTTGACTAACATCATTAATGCAATGTATATGGTTGCAAGTAAATATGCATCTATATTTTCAGGTATAAATAATATTTACTTTCGTTCCTTTAGGGAACAATAATGGTATGATGATGATAAAAATGGGGGGGGGGGGGGGGGGGTCCCCCCCCCCCCCCCGGGGGTGGAACGTTTAAGCCAATTTTTTTATTTTTTAACGGAAAAAATTTTTTTTTTTTTGTTTGTTTAAGAAAAATCCTTT
>CAEGAE010054876.1:0-42678 GCA_903067095.1 Girardinus metallicus | reverse complement strand
TTCTGCTACTGAATTAAGCTGTACTGACCCTTGCAAAAATGCCTTACTAATAAAATATTTAGCATAAAGAAAATCTAAGATGTTGTGGAGATTCAGTTAATGAGTCACCTCAAATTTCTTTGATGGTCATAAAATAGCTTTGATGTTCGATTCTGGAGAGTAAAAGGTGGAATGTTTTATAGGTTGCTTTTAGCCCAAAACTATATGTAAACAACATCCTTGGGACTCGCCCGAGTCACTAAAACCAACCTGGTTCAGTAATAAGTGCACATTGTAATAAAAGAGAGAGCGACTGTTAACAGGTGTGCCTTGTCTTCCCCCATCTCCCCCCTGTGAAGACGGGTGGGACATCTGAATGAAGGACATCAGAAACCAGGCGAGTCTTTCTCATCACCAGCTTTAAACAGAGTTTACCGCAGTTCTGGACAGGGTAAATCCCAGCAGATTTAGGAAACTCAATTCACCCGTTAGACTGAAAGCTGGTAGCACATCTCCCCCTCTCAGAAGAGGAAGTAGAGAGTGAGCGAGTAGAGAGAGAAGGGGTTGGGGGTGTTGCACAACAACAGTTTGATAATTCTTCAGTGTCTGGATTTAAGATCACTGTTAAAATGCATCATTTAACCAGATGATCTCAAACTGACTAATTAGTTTTGAATATGCTTTTTACTCATGGTGATCATATAAACCTCCAAAATATAGTAGTCCCCCTACAAAAGTAAACTCTAAAAAGTGCATTTTAGTTCAAGTTTTGGACTTATTTAAATTAATCTCGCTTAATTCTTTAACTTACTTTTTTGTGTTGAATGAACTTAAAAGTTACACATTTTTAACTTAAAATAACCTTTTACTTTGACTTTACGTGAAACAATTAAGTTTGTATCCTACGTCTGACGTCATGACGCAAGCTTCAGACTGCCTGAGCAAAAAAAAAACTTTAAAAGATTGATCCTTTATTAGTTTATTTCTTTATTTGAAGTAAACTAAATGATGAGTAAAACTGACTTAAATTTGTCAAGTTAAATTAACTTAATAAATTAAGTTAGATAAACTTAATTCATTTACTTGATACCAATTAAAGCAATTGGTTCCAACTATTTTCTTTTTTCAGTGTAGTGCATGCTTAAGTGGGATGACACACAGTTTAGAAATTAAGACATAAATCAAAAATGAAAGGTGTGCTGTACATTTGTATTGAATCTCCCCGGCCTCGCTTCAGATTGTAGTTCTATCTAGACTTTAACTAGGCCACTGTAGCATTAAAATACTTTGATCTAAACAGTTCTTGTGTAGCTCAAGATGCACTTTTAGTCTTCCTCATACCCTCAGAAGGGTTTTCTTCCAGGTTTGACTAATTTTTAGTTCATTCAACTTCCCATCAAGTTTGACCAGCTTCCTTGCAGCTACTTAAGAAAAGAATCCACAAAGCATGAAACTTTCACAGCACAGCTGGATTTATGCTGAGATTAGGTTTACATGCTGATCTACTTACCTTTAAAGCCAGTCTGTTACAATAGTTTGAATCTAGTGGTATCAGAGGCTATTTGTAAAAGATTTTAGAAACTGTCTATAGTTTTCTTTCCACTTCCATTATACACTGCTTTTACTGCTCTGACATAAAATCCTAATTAATTACCCTCATGTTTATTTTTTTTATTAATGTGGATATGCTGAAGACAAATGTATAGTTTTGTAATGCACAGCCTACATTCAACTTTGCTTAACTTGTGATAAAGAGATATGACAGAAAACAAGAGCCCTTGAACTATTCTTCCATTTGTTTGATTTAGGTAAACAAAGCACACAATCTGCAGGTACATTTTCCCCTGGCAAATCATCAGAAAAAACAAATCTTTCCTGATCCAAACTAATTGTAGAGACGTTCCCAGAGAAGCAGGCGATCTAGAGCCTGTGACAGCCTGACCTGAGGCTGGGACCTCAGTCACCACAGCAGCAGCTCGAAGGGACATATCCACTCCTGCTGTGTCTGATCTCATCAATCCATCAGACAGCAGATGGGAAAAAAAGACCAGAGAGAATGCATCTGTCTGCGTGTGTGTGTGTGCGTGAGCGTGAGAGGCTGATTTGGTTACTACTAACAGATGCATGAATGCCAAACAGAGTGGTAGCACATTTGGTTTGTTCACATGACTCAGAAGAACACATACGAAACACCAAATATGGCATCTCCAAGTTCAGTTTTTGGAGTCAGGTCCGACATATCAAAAGATGTTGTAATCACTCTGAAGAGAAAGGATGGAAAATAATGTAAATTACATGTGAAACTCAAGGCCCGTGGGTCAAATCCGCCCCCTGACAGCTTTTTATGTGGCCTTCTAGATTCTAGTCTAAACACTAAGTGTGCATAAATAATTTTTTAATTTTATCCGTTTACTGCCAAATTATATCAATCAGTCCCTCTAGTTTACTGAGAATTATCATAGAAATTCACACAAAATCAACAAATCCCCACACTTTTTTTGCGCTAATCTATAATTGGGAATTTATTGCATATTTTTATCATAAACTTCCTTAGTTGTACTAAAGAGCCACTTCAACCTTAACTGATGTCAGACTGTAGTAAATTATCTCTATAGTGAGTAGCAGAAAAGTCACAGTTGCTGTCATAAATGGCAAATATCGCAAATATTTCCAAATTAGTGCCACAAACACTTTGATTTTTATTGCCACAAACCACAAAAAGAATCATGAAATCCTGCAGGGACTGAAAAGATGTTCAATATTATTTAATTTTAAGAATTCAATGAGATTTTAACAGTTTGTGAGCAGGTTTTATCAATACATTCTGGCACAACTGGCCCTAGGCTCAAAACGGAAATGAGTTTGACGCCCCTGATGTAAAGGTTTAAACTGAGTTTAAAATGGCAGCAAGAAAATATGCAGTCTTAAAAATATGTGATTGATATACTTTTATCTTTACCTTTATAGTGCAAAATCTCATAGTTTGCCGCTATATTTGTATTGTGCTGTATAATTTGCCCAGTTTTACAATAACATATTTCTCAGTTGTAGACTTTTCCTTGCTTTATGTTCATAATGTATTAGTGGGCTGTGGATCCTTTGGTTTAATGAAAACATAAAAAGACAATAAAGAACCACAGAAAGCAGGGAATATATGGACAATTATAAGAAATAATTTGATTACTGCAAGAAACTCTGAAAGAAAACTATATTATGGCTCTAATATAATGTTATTATGTCCTGCTGACTAGTGCTGCAGATGCTGTGATTGATATGAAGCTCCTTGTGTCGACTTTGGCTTCCGGTCTGCAATGTCAAACTGAAAGTACAGAATAAAGCCTGATGACAGCAGCACTGAACTCATCACGAAGCAGAATGAGTTTTGACTAATACAAAACATCTAAAAGGTCTTAAAGTAAAGCCTTCTTGTCTCTGTTACTTAATGGGACATAAATCCAAACTAACAATTTCAAAGAATAAATCCAACATGTGATTGGAGTGTTATTTTACTGTTTTAAATAAGTTTCTTTAAGTTATAAAGATCAATTTCTAAAAGCCAGAGATCCTATTGACAGGGCAACATCTTTTCTTAAATGTTACATTCTTCTACGTCTTATCTCTGCGCAAATAAATTTGAAATAAAACGAAGACATGAGAATATGTATAGTCTTGCACTCTACAAATCTTGTGTTTATCGAAGAGTGACAAGAAGAAGAGCGCTGAAATAAAGTCAAAATAATTCATATTGAAGAAGAAGCAAATATGTGGAAGAATATGCTCTAGTTAGATGAGATCTTGTGGCTTATACAAAATGTCACATGTATTGGAAATCTAACACCATATGTTATCCTATCAATCCCTATTGTGAATAACAGTAGTGGCAGCATCACACTGTGGAGAGGTTTTTATCCTGCAGAGACAGGAAATAAAAGCTCTGATCTACACCTAACCCATTCATTCTGCTACCAAAATTACAAATTAAATCAAAACAAAAACAAGAAAATACTTCAGGTACAAGATGAGCCATGAATATAGTCATCATGTCTCCAACATGTCAAATAACATAAAGAATGCCAACTACTATGAAGGGTGTCTCGTTTTCCCTCATTAAAATGTTGTCAACAACCACAGCAAACAGCAGAAACTCGTTGATCTTATCAACTCCCTATGCACCAAATCTTTGCCCGAGTGTCTGGCGCTTTACGGTGACACAAATCCTCAGTGGGCGTTGCCCTGCGTCTAATGTTGCCAGTCTAATGGAGGGCTTGCCAGCGAGTGAAACTGCCAGGGTGCCAATTAAGACATACGATTACGCACTGAGGCGTCCTTCTCATTTCCTCCTACTACATTCCTTCCTTTTGTTTCTTTTTTCACAATAGCCGTCATAGCTCATTGCTCTTGAGCCAGTTTCTCTCATGCTCTGCTTCATCACCTGCTTGATTCTCTTTTCTGACTCCACCTCACAGCTTGACTCTTTAGCAGGGGTAACAGGCCGGTGACCTGAGAAAAACCGTCATCCCTCTATGGTCCTCGGCTACACAAAAACAGCCTTTTAGGAGGCGCCATCTGGTTTTTCACGTCTCCCTCCCACTCACTCTCTCAGGCCATCTTGAAACACTGAGGAAGCTTGCTGAGGTAATCACGGCCTCCAGTGTTGACACAGTAAGCAAACGCTTCCCATAATTATACACGTTCGCTCATGATGTGGAGTGAGTTAGGGGTATTCACCGAGGAAAGGTTTACAGGCTTTTGTAATCTGAGCTAACAGTTGAGTAAAGCCTCCACAGGCAAAGATTTCAACACAACTGTTAAATTAGGCTTCCCGCTTGTGTGAATAAAAAGCTTTAAAGGATTTCTAGACGAGCACCTGGAGCGTTGTTGTATTGCATTAGATTTTAATAAACAAAGGCCAATGAATTTTAAAGTGGCAGTTCTGAGTCAGTTTTGTAATCATTTGCAATACGACAGGAGGGGGGGAACACAAACAAGTGAGGAGAGTAACCTGAATTCACCAGTATTAGGTTATTACTCATGAATTGTGGCTACACAAAAACGCTGACACCTAACCAGTTAAATTTTTTAATCTATAGAAACCCACAGAATGTCTAAATTTATTTTGTAATTTTTATTGCTGCATTCATAATACTTTTTTCTTGGTGTCAAGGTGGTACAGTCTGGACAAGTGGATTTTTTTCATGAAAATAAAAAAAACACGATACAAAAAAACAAAAAATCATACTTTCTCAAACAATCACAACTTATGGAAATGTACAGCAGCTAATTAATCCAAGATCAATATTTTTTGGGGGTCAGAGGCATTGGGAGGATCTACATGTCTATGTGGAAAACAAACAAAAAGAGCAAAATTTAAACCCAAGAACTGCTTGCAGAAACAACTTTTTCCAATGTGAAGCCTAATTCAGCTCACAGTAACTATTTTTTCTATAAGTCTCATGGCTGCAATAATTCCCAGATGATCTCAGCAGAAATACACATTATGCACATTTTTAAAACCTCTCTAAAAATCTAAATCCAAACTTTATTTTGTAAAATGTAAAAACAGAATATTGGAAAACTGAATCTAGAATAAATAAAAAAAAAAAATAATAAATAAAATCAGATTTCAGCATTAGGAACAAGATTTTTAACTTGATTGCATTGTTTTATAATAAAGACAAATAATACGCTAAAATGAAGTTCTTCCATGATGAGAGCAGTTCATTTGATGTGTGGGAGGCTGGTCAAGGTTTCCCCACAACTAAGTGATCAACAGCTCTGATTATGCATCTAATACTATCAACACTTCTCATCTAATCTAACAAGTCACTCTCTAATAAAATTACAAACCTTGAATGATGGCCTATAGGTGAGGTTGTCATGAAACATGGTAGTAGTTGGTGAGACAGATGCAGATGGCTCAGGTAGGAGTTAATAAAATGATGATTTTAATGATCAAATAATCCAAAATCCAGAGATCCAGGCAGCACAGAAGAACTGAACAACAAGCTCAGAGCTGGTAGCAACTGGAATAACATCAGACTCGACAGAAGACAGAAAACAAGATGCTAAACGAGACAAGGACCGGTGGCATTAAATACACAGAGGGTAATCACAGAACGAGACACACCTGGGAACAATCAAGGGGCAGACAGGACATCACACTAGACACAGAAACCTAAAATAAACACACAGGAAAACTCAAATCACGACAGAGGTAATGTTTCCATGTGCGTCAATGCTGAATGAACTAAGCGTGGCAGAAAGAAAGAGATGGACCATCTGCATTCATTTAGCCTTACTGAGGCCAAAATGATAATTTAGAGAGCAATCTATCAGGAGCTCACTTCATCATGCTGAATATTATTAAGAAGAAACCTGGAAGGCTGTGTTATTCAGATCAAGCACATCTACTGCCTAATTCAAAATTGGTTGTTAAAATTCAGATCATGAACAGATAAGAGTGGAACAGACACATTTGGGAGCTCATTGTTTTTGAGATCATGTCTTTCATTGCGACTTCAAATAACAAATAAAAAGAAATTGGGGAAATTGAAAAGTGACCACTGGATGATCTTTCAAGGAACCACAAAATACAACCCCATTCCCAGTCCTCAAATGAAAATAAATAAATAAAGAATGAAAAAGTTGTTTCTCTTTCTCTTCCTGGTTCTCATTCAGGCAGGTGATATTAGAAATGCATTAGCATGCACCTGTATTTTAATTAGGCTGCTAATTTAGTCTGGGGTTGACTGTCCTCATCAGCATGTGTGACATCAGCATCAGCTGATCTACAGGAACCCTGAGCCATCGTTCTCTCCTCGTTTTTCTATACACCTAATATCCCTTCTCTAACCAGCTGTGAGCAAGGCATCATTAAGAAGGCCTAGCTGGACTCATCAATAATTAAAGAGCCAAAATCATGTAGAATTCACCAAGAACCCTTTCTGCCTCCTGTTGTACTTATGAGCCGTGAACTGATTAATATTTAATCTGTGCATGTGTGTACACGAGAAACGGAGAGAGAAAGAGAGACATGTGTCAAGGTTAATTTGTTCTCTCATCAAGCGAGTCCTTTCGCAGTCAAACACATTTCCACCTTCTGCTCCGCTGGTGACACACATAGCGCTCCTAACAAAGTAAGAGATGTAAAATGTCATGTAAGAGAGCAGCCTGTTAAAGGTATGCACTTGTAGCTGGACTGCTGTACTCTGCTAAGAGAAAATGAAACCATAACAGATCACATCTGTCTTTAAAAGGATATTTTGGAGTTCTTAATAAAAAAAAATAATAAAACCTTGAGTTCTGCATAAATTAAACAGGACAAGGAGATTAGAACAAGAAACAGGCAACAGAGTAGAATAATCTAAAGATGAAGCTTAAATACAAGGGAAGGTGTGTAAATTGACAAACTAACTAATCAGAGGGAATGTGTTACAGCTGTGACAAAGAGACAGCGGGGAACCTGAGGGAGTAGATGATTTAACACAGAGGGAGTTCAAGTAAGACTCCAAAATAAAAGGTCTGACAATAATCTGAGAATTTAGTTCAAATGTACAAGGAGCAGACTAGAAGAATAGACTAAGAAACTAAATGCAAATAAATGAACTAGTATGGTAAAACATAGCGAACGTAAATAAACACTAAGAAAATTATCAAAAGACCAAGACAAAAGAAAACAAAAACTCAAGTATGACAAACAGAGTCTGTTTCTCAGTTACACAAATATAAATAATCCTCATTGTGTCGTTTGTCTTTAATCATCTTACCTGCTATTTTTTTCTGTCAGTATTGCACTTTATCAGTACTGCCACACTGATAAAGTTTTTATGAAAGTTTACTTTGTTATGTCACAATCACCTTCTTCCTACTCATACCCTTGTTACAGTAAAGCACTCACTGCATTGCTTCTGGCCCTGACCTTAAACTAAACAAACCTTCAACAGAGTTTACTGACAGAATAAAATTTAATAAATTCAGCTCCCCGAGAGCTTTGAAAAATTGGAGCAATGCAACAAAGTTTGCTTAAAATATGACTGAAGTGGATTCAAATGTTTCAGATCAACAAATACATGCAGAAAACCCAGAAATATGTAAGCTGATGCTAAACCTTACAACAGGCTGTTAAATAAACGTCAAAGAATGAGTTGTTTTATTTGTTCATAACATCTCTCAAAACAATTATTCAGTTCAGTTCAAAATGCTAATCCCATGTCATCGACCACACATTTGTACAAGCATGATGATGGACTCACCCGCTGAGGACTACAATAAAATCCATGACGTTCCAGCCATTCCTGAGGTAGGACCCTTTATGAAACACAAAGCCCAGAGCGATGATCTTTATCCCAGCCTCGAAACAGAACATCCCTATGAAGTAAGGCTCTGTCTTCTCCTGTTGGTGTGAAACAAAGTCAGACAAGCATAAAGGACTCAAATGTAAAAGCAGCACACTTGTGATTTCTGTCTATGTTTTAGTTTTCATGTCTGAGTGTCTCACCAGTCTCTTGGACATGGGGGTTTTGTCCTCACCAGGGAGGTGCTGCTCCAGAGCCAAGACAATGCAGTTGGCAATAATGGTAGCGAGGATCATGTACTCGAAAGGAGTGAAAGACTGAAGTTAAGGAGCTCAGCGTTGTGGATGATGACAAAATTCAATTATAGTAAAGTAACACACAGACTGACAAAAACAATAGAAATAGAGGTGATTATTTTTTTAAGTTACCAATTCTTATCTAAAAGAGGAGGGGTTTTAAACTACAGTCCCAGAGAGCCGATAACTTTCGACTTATCCCTGGTCTAAAACAGCTGAATCTAACGGCTGAATTAACACTAAGAAATTTCTGCAGACACATCTAAAAGTTGGAGTTTGACACCAATGATATAGAGCCTATCAGTACAAACACTGCTCCCTTCTTCACCTGTAGTTTACACTCAATTAACAAAAAGACAAGTTTGCAATAAAAAAAACAACAGTGTAAAGTAATCAAACATAATCAACGTGCTGATTTATAAGTTTTGGGACTGAGAGGAGGCAATAATGAACAGCCTGTGCCTTATCTGGGATCAGCTGTAGCACCAAAAGATGCAGAAATAGACAAAAAAAGTAGTTAAAATAGAGAGGGATGAGAGAGAGAGGCCCTGAGATATGATTGTATAAACAGGGTCAGTCCTACTATAAATGGGACATTGCATCTATTATGAGAGCTGTGCGGGTTGTTGGTTAAAATCTGCCTGATCTTTATCTAATGCTTTGTGTGGGTACTTTCCTCTCACCTGGTTATGTGCAGAAGGCAGCTTATAGAAAGAAGAGAGAAGAATGCTCCGAGAGGAAGTGATAAACAAGAGAAGTAAGCTGATCACTGAAGGAGAAGATTATGTTATACAGAGAGTAAGAAGCTTGTGAAACAGCACGGTGAGGAGGAGGCGAGTGGAGCTGGACAGATCGATGTTGTGTTGGCAGTTTTATCCAGCAGGGTCACTCAGGAACAAATGAGTGATGAGAAGTTAAATAAAAAGAGCAAACAAAATACTCCTACAAGCCTGTAGGGGCCATGAGATAAAACAGGGTTGCACTTCAGATTGGCTGCTGGGAGAACAAAACAACAGTAAACAACAAATAAGAAAATAAGTGTGAAAAGAGTCCCAGTGACCTGCTGCTGTATAAATTCTCACATGAAAGGTATTTTTGATTATTTTGCTACAGATGTTTAAGAAGCCTTTTACATTTGATATTCGCTCCAATGCAACAAAATAAAGAAGGGGAAAGGAAAGTGAGGAAATGAAGATGGAAAGACAGGGGAGGAGGGTATCCAAGCAACAGCATCCTCTTCCAGCCACTGAAAGTCAACGTTACAAAACTGTTACTGGGCAGCTGAAGCGTGCCTGTGGAGGTATCTTATGTGCTGTCACTGAAGCTAGACTTTGACACCATGCATCGGACTAAATATCAGCAAAGAATTGGTGAGAAATAAATGACAAGGTCACTACTAACCGTGACTGTAAAAACGAGTGACTCTTTCCAAGGTAGAACAATTAAAGGATTTCAACTACACCCCTTATTTTTTATTTATTTCTTTGTTGCTTTTTTTTTTTGGCTTAATCCAAATGTGCAATGCACATGTGTTTCTTTATTATTGTGAAGGAAATAAAGAATAAGTAGAAACTTGTCAAAGAGGAGAAGATTTATAACCAATTTTTGGGGGAGGAAGTCAGCTGACTGGGCTGATCAGGCAGAGGCTTGAACTTTAAGGCTGGGAAGTAAAGACACTATGAAGGCACAGCTTAGATCTGCACAAATACCAACACTGCTGCTTTCCTGCTAATTTTTATAACTTTAAAAAGAGGATTTGTCTCATCGGAAAAATGTCCACCTACAAGAAAGAGCTCACTGTGTTTTTGTTTTTGACCATTTCCAGACCACTACACCTCCATACCACAGGAAGCCATGTGTAAAAATTCTGCTTTTTGTTGAATTTTTACACATTAATACAAGCTAAATGCTATTCTACTTCCATGGAAAATTATTGAAACAAGTAACTACTACAGTATTAACACACAAAAAGTAGTTAATGAAGCTCAAAGACAAACTGAACTGATGTCTGAACAAGAATTAGCCTGTTCTAAATATTCATTATCTAATAATGTTATAACGCCCACCTCTACAGGAAATGTGATGGGTGCTGCTCCACTTTCCACTCAGTTTGCAAGAAAACTTTACTTTATCATTATGCTCTGGACATGAGAAATAAAATGTATTGTAATCATTTGTTTTTATGTATAAAATGCCAGAAATTTCTCATTACTTGTGGTGGAAATCACTTAAAGTTTTACGTCTATTGTATTAGTAGTACTATAATGATATAGTACTATTATATCATTATAGTAGTATAATAATATCAGAGGTCTACTTTTTATGTTTATATATTTATATTTTGGATCAAATCTGCAGATGTTGTCATCCCAATGACTATATATATATTTCTTACTCTCATCAAACAAAATTATGGCATGATTTATTAATAACTCAAGAATACATTTATATTATCAGATTGGACTTCATACCTAAACATAAACATTCATTTTTCAATCTTTTTTGAGAAATTTTACACGTTATGGTTTTGTGGTTTTTCTTTGCCTTTTCAGCAGCTCCTGGGGGGAAATGTCTGACTTATTTTTGGGTGGCTATTCTTAGTGCTCCTATCTGACTTGCTTCCTATCTTTCCTGCATTTTCAGTAACTATGGGAAGTTTCCAGCTTCACCCTCAACAACTTCACCGCTTGTCCATCTGAAAAGTATTTCCTAAAAAGCCCTATAATGCTGAGGATAATTTAAGTATTTACTGAAAATACTTTGTTGGTTCTTTACATAGAAAGCAGATAAGTCATTTAACTTAATTATTATCCACTTAATGTTTTATCATAGTAAAACAATTACAATTTCCTTTACATACAGAAGTGACTTACTTGTGACATCAGATAGAAATGCAGCTGATGCTCTCATTTCTCTTCTGTACTTTTTTCATTCTCACTAATCCTTGAAAAAAAAAAAAAACTTTACTCCCAGTTACAAACTTAACAAGTGTCTCATCAGCCCTTCCTGCTGTTCTGGGTGTCAGCTGACGTGCAATATTTGTCGTGATTCGTCTACCAGCTTCAGGAGCGAGGCGTCTCGTGAGCTTTCTGAGTCACAGTGACGCTGGCGCTCTGCCTAGACTCCTCAAACATGCGTGTAAAAATAGATGCAGAGACCAAAGTGTGATGCCCCGTGCATCTGTGAAAATGCTCAAACACAGATTGGATCCAAACCCCAGTGATTATTGTTGTTACGCCAAGGTGAAAATCAAAATGAAGCCAAGGCATCTGAGCCTGGCTTATTGGAAATCTGTAAATGATCTGAGCCATGTGTCGGGAGTATGAGCTGGAGCTAGCTCTGAATAAATATATACAGAAGAAAAGCCTTGTAATCTGAATTCCTAGGGAAATTGTTCTAAAAAAGAGCACAGCTTAAATTTGAATTGAAATGGTTAAACACTTAGAAATATTGTGGAATAAATATAAATATAACATTAAATGTCAGACTCGGCAGAGAGCTGTGATAAAGCTTTGTCTACATCCTGGTTATCACAAAGTACAGTGAGATCAGTTAATTATTTAAAGTAGTTTAAAATATTTCTACCAAAGGAAGGAACGTTCATTTTCTTGCATGTAGAGCTTGTTAAAAATCATTCCACAACACAATCGGATCAGCATTTGGGCTGCTTATGCTGGTTGTGGGACGGCCTTTGCTACCTTTGCAGTTGCTTTCTGGCCTCCATCAATTTTAAGGAAGATTATACTTTATAATTCTCAAAACAAGGAAATCACAATTTATTTGAACTGCATGTTTTGAAATATGAGAATTTAGAGAAAGTTACTTGCTACTGCCCCCAGCAGACAACCAATCATAAATGCACTAGTCTAGTTAAAAAGTTGCAGAAGCATTTTATTTGTGTCAAACAAGCACTTGTTAGGTGAACTGGTTTAAAGACCGCAGCTCATAGGAGCGATGGTAACAACAGGGAGCTTAAGACAACAAAGGGGAGGTTTTGATGATTAATGAATAAGGAACAAGATACATGAGAAGAAACCAAGACTTAAACTCTCGCTGAGTCACACTGTACTATTTTATCATGAAAGACTCTTAGCAGTGTAACAGGCTGGCTGTTTGCCAATGTAGCACTCTCACAACCAAAAAAAACCTGCAATAAATATAAAACAGTGTGTGCCACTTTCTGGCAGTGCTGTGGTGTAACTACTGCTGCTGCAACAACAGATGTCTTGTTTCCTGTTTTTCATATCTGTCTCATTCTCTTCATCCTTCTCTACATCTCTTACCAATATGAATGTAAGCAGCCATAGGTTACTCGCACCATCTAGTATACATCAATCGATTTTCTAATATCAAGTTCATATTGTAATGTATTTAAGTGGTAATTTTTTTTTTTTAAATCATGCTGTGTGTGGCAATTATTCTCAAAACAGAACATATTATGCAGGAACTACAAGCATCCAAACAAACATAAAATCTAATCAAAACCCAAACCCGAGTCATCCTTAAAGCAAAACACAAATATAAAATCCATGAGCAAAAACCCAGATTTAAGCCTGAGTTTAAAGGCTTAGTCATGGGAAAATTATGGAAACTTATTTAGTTTCTCAAGTTTGAACCTTTTATACTGTTTTGAATAGTCATAGGGAAATCACTGAAGAGTAAAAAAAACATTATTTTGACATTCACAGATGGGTCCATAAGGGTCATTTCCATCTTAATTGCCCCTTTTTATTTTTCATGCAAGGATGCAATTTAGTTAGAGGAAAATTAATGATCCATCTCAACTTCAAGCAGACTCTAGAGGAATATGTATGGACTTTACAGCCTTAATGGAATTTTTATTACAATATTAACCTCTGTAATTTTAATTCTCAATGAAGCGTAACAAGAGAACAACATCCTGATATAATTGAAGACCCGTGTGGTTACCTTGTTGCACTGCTTTAAACTTAAACCTCCATATCTCCTTATCAGCTCTCACATAATTTCTGCTTGGCCTAATGATGAAACAAACTATTAAATCCAACAATCAATTATTTAGAGGTACACCTTCTCAATGGGAAACTTCCCACTGCAGGGGATCCCAGTGGGGATCAGACAAGAGGAGCAGCTGCCAGGCCTCAGCAGGCTTGCAAGTCTAACCTGAGCCTGAGTGCTTCATTAAGCCCTGGCTCTTCCTGCCAGGCCTCCATCAGCCTCCATCAGCTACGCCCTCAGGCAGCCAAGCTTGAGTCAGACTCAGGGATGAACGAATGTAACCACGCCTTGCTCCGGTGAGCCACCACTGAACCTGTCAGTGACAAGGTGCATTCAAACAAATCTAGAAACGTGTCATGTGATTGTATAAGCTCACCCACACCACTCAGCCAATCACAGGACCCTCTGGATGTTTGTTGAATTGATCATCATCTGTTAATTGAGCACTCAGAGAAGAAAAGAGGCTCTTACTGTGAAGCGACAGCTGCAAGTTGTGCTGCAAACACAAGGCTGACCTTTACCAGATGTCCTGCAGAGATAAGAGATTATAAGTGAGTGTGTGTGATAACCACTCTAAAACTAGCCAGTTCACTACTAGTGTATGTTCTTGAGTTGCACGACTCTCACTTAAGACAAATGTCTATTGGATACCATGATAAATAGCATGTATGTGCCAGTTTCTAGCTTTGAGGTAATACAACTGTTAAAAGGTTAAAGCCTCGGTGAGGCTCACCGTCCTCCACCTGTTGCTGAGTTTGTTAGTCAGCTGTGTAAATGACCAAAAGAGAAGTAAACTACTGAACAAGAAAAATACGGAACATTTTCCGGTAGAAAAAAAAGCACAATGTCCTAAGCAGTAAGAGGAACATGCTGTTCTTTACAACGTGGTGCTAGGAAGAAACAAATTCTTACTAACAAATGTTTCTTACATGCTTGGCAGTAAGTCAAACATGTCATTACAGGCTGGCTACTGAAGTAGATGATGGATTAAAAAAAAATATATAAAAGTTTTTAAATTTAAGCAACAAAAACCTTTAGTGTAGTACTATTATCATTCTGTTCAGCTTGTTGAATCTATTGTTTTGTTTCTGTTAAAAACATAAACATTTTTGACAGCAGTCATTTACTTCAACAAAGCATAAACATTTTACCTGTCGTTATCATAGTTTGATAGCGACAGGTAAAAGGTTTTGATAACTCAAATAGTCATAATATTTGATAACTCAAATAGTCATGAGTTTGGTAATATAGCAGGATTGTGCTGTTGAAGACCTCAAAAACAAAATATTTCGATTAATTTTAGACAAAAATATGAAGCCTGACAACCATCAGTGGGTAGCTCAAACAGTCTGCGACTGAGCCCATTTATCTTGGGCTGGTTCTATTTAACAGGGTTAAACCAGTAGAGGTCATTCAGAAAAGGAGACATTAAAGGTTTCATTTCAGAGTTTTGTGCTGGTTTGATCACAAAGATACACAATGAAAACATAGTAAGTAAGGTCAGCCATCTGCTGGGCATCAGTTTGAGGAACTTAATACACATCAACAGGAAGGAATATCATAGAAAACCAGAAAATGTTCCTTTGCATCAAATATATCCTTTTTTTCCTGCTTTTAATCTGTTACCGTCAGGAAGGTTTAGCTACACAGTAATTACAAAAATGGGACAAAACAGCAGTGTCTTTATTACAGTATTTCTCTGCATTTTTCCATTACTGAGTAGTATGCATGAAAGCCATGAGCAGCTGCAAAAGTATATATTTAGATGGAGTTGGTGCGTTTCACAAACGAGTACTCAAGTTTGAACTTCTTCTAGAATTTCTCTTTTCCACTTAGTTAGAAATATGCACAAAAATATACAACATTTATTAAAGTTTGGATTAATTTACCACTACCAGTAAAAAAACAAACAGTTTTTGTACCTATCAACAAGGTTTTGTACATAGTTCTTTCGGAGTACTTGACCACTTTTATTATCACTAGTGGCTGAGTTCATTTAGTAGCTTAATGTTTAAGGTTTACATTGGGGCCATTCCAAAAGATAATCTGCTTTATACGCCACAAAACTGTTTTTCTTCTGTTGGACCACCTGGTTGTGTCCATGTTTCATTCCTGTAGATGTTGATTTAAGTGACTTCTGAGATCTACAAAGACCCACAGCAGGACGATACCACCCACCTGTTTGACACCATTTGTTCTTAACAAACTTGCTGTTCTTGTGGAGAGATCAGACAGCCTTTGTCTGATCTCTTCATGCCAAAAAAACAACTGGTTAAAATGAAGAAAGAAGGAATGCAAATATTCAATCAAAATGATGCCAAAATTTTGTTGATGGTTACATAAAGCATGTGGCTGAGATGCAACTTGTATGGGATATTTAACTAAATATGAAAGGAGTGTATAATTGTTTATATGCATCATTTTGATCCAGTTTGACTTAGAGAAAGTCCACAATAAATTCAGATTTGTACATCAAAAATTCTAGTTTTACTAAATTCTTGCAGCTGTATAATCATTTCATCCTGGAAGATGAGTGTTTTAAATGTATCCTTAAAAGTCCCAAGTAATGTGAAATTCATGCTAATGGTACAAAGCAAGTAAGCGTCTGAGCAGATCTGTGTCAGTGTGGTTAATCTAAAAGCCTTCTGTTTGCCTGGCAACAAAACAATGACAACAAAACACCAGGAAGTCACTGCACCAGGCTGAGAAAATATCCCACAAGAAAAACACTTAAAAACTGCAAATCTATAATTTGGGTGGATTAATGTGAAGAAATGTGATGAAACATGTTAACTGGTGACTTTATCCATGCGCTCTTGAGTGAAACGTTTGGTCTGGAATGGATTTAGGCTGCATCTTTCCCTCTCCTTTCCTCTTGGCTCCAGTTCATGATAAACAGACACCACAGTGGAGTTTTCAGTAAGCATCCAACACTCTACAAGGAGCAACTAACCATATTTGCCTAAATGTCAAGTATTCCCTGTAATCGCTGTTGAATATATTACTCTTGGACTTGCATCGTTCAAGGCTTGTGTTTTGCCTCTGAAGCTTCTTATTGGGACTGTGTTTATATCAGTTTGTTTACATCTTTAGTTAAGCTTAAATATATTGCATAAGAGCATGTTTGCATCCACTCTCCTCAAAGAGCTCAGCACCACTCTCCTCAAAATCTTAAAATCAAACAACAGAATATGATGTGGTGAGTTATGACTAGCCGTAATAGTGTAAGGCATGGCGATCAGAAATTATTACAAATAATTCCTTTTAATGCTTGTTAATTGGATACAGTAGAGCTCGTTCTACGTAACAGGACACTCCCTACACAAAGCAAATTAACCTGGAGGTTATTCAGCCTGGCTGCTTTCCTTCTGATTACAACAGCACCCACAGCTCTCTGATTTTGATTTGGATGGGGAAATAAAATGTACCTGCAGGTGCACTTCTAGTGCAGCTTGGTTAATAGACAAACCAGCGGTGCATTGGTTTGATTCACACGCAGATCCCAGACTAAAGATTTAAGGCCAGAAAAAAAAACAATGAGCAGCAGTCGTCAACAAAAGAAGGCTCCTTCTATTAGGTGTGTTTATAAGCTCAGCAGTGGAGCAGTCAGTCAGTCAGGAAGCTGCTGAATGGAGCAGAACAATAGTCTGTGAACAGGCCACACCTGGCCTGGACACCTGGTGAGCTGTGCAGCAACGGCATAAACACGCCGCCAATCGACACTTGTGTGTGCCACATCCCATGCAACAGGTGGCGCAAAACTGTGAAACTGTTTTGAAAGTAAAGCAACACGTTGGTTTCTATTAACACCAGGAACATAATGGATGGGTTTCATTTCAAACCTCCTAAAAAAAACAAACAACAAATACGCATACGTAATTGAATTGTGTGTGAACTTTTAATCTGGATGAACTGGGCTGAATTAAACTATACAAAAATGATTTGGATTGTAATGGACTCTACACCCAACAGGCACAACATTATGGCAATCTGGTCTGCAGCAGTGTGACCCATTAGCCTAGCAATATGCTTCTGATATCGCATCAGCAATAAAACTTCTTCAGCTGTTTGAACTACTTGTCTTTTGAATCGGCACACATGGGCCAAGCTTCACTCCCCACATGCACCAAAAAGCCCTGCTGCATTTCCACTTCTGAAGACCGTCTACTACTGTAAACCTTGTTAAACGTACTGAATCTTGATCCTTGCCACTCATTTCCTGCTTCTAGCACCTCAACGCTGAGAACAAAATGTTCACTTGCTGCCAAATATATCCAACTAACAGGTGCCATGATGAAAGGATGATCAGTGTTATTCACTTCACCTGTGAAGCCCTGAGCTGACCTAACAACATAAACTGAAAACATAAGCAGATATTATGATTTGATTAATTCATCATTAAACCACATTTGTGCTTAATTAGTACAATTATCAATATTCTAGTTTACTTTTGTTCCTCTGCTGATAGGTGGGATCAGCAGCTCTTCATGACGTAACGCTGACTGAAAGGGTTTAAAGCCATGAATAGCAAAGCTCTTGTGTTGCGCACGTTTTTCAGCATCAAAACAGGAGAAGCAAATGACACCTGCATTACTCAGGAACAGTTTCCCATCTTCTATAACTCAACTTCATTACAAAACAAGAAGCTAAATACTTTTTAGTGATCAATCTTTTTAATAAAACATATTTTACAATTAAGCAAAATTATACACTTCTGTACCACAAGTGCTATCCGTGGTGCTGAAGCTTCATATGTTTGGATTGTACAGGCCAAAAAATGAGCCTGACATTTCCAAGCAACCATAACTTTCTGTTTGATAGGCTTTCCTTAAAAATGAGTAAGAGTTCGGTGGATTTTGGAATTTATTTTAGGCTAGAAGATTTGCCAGGGTCAAAACTTCAATGTCAAAATGAAAAAACTAACAAACAAACAAAAAAATAACATATTATATGCCTTACTGTTGTGAAAGTTGTGAAAGCTACTTTAAAGGGAAAAAGGACCTTATTTATTTTTAGATCAAGTGCTCCAGTTTGGTTTCGGAGCACTTGATCCAAAACCAAGTGCTCCAAGTGACAAATGACATGGATGAATGTCATTTATCTACATATTTATCTATGTCTAGATGAATGGGATTAGGTAAATAATCGCATTTATTTTTCTTACAGGTGAAACTCTGCAGTATTGTGAAAGTAATTAGACGATTGTTGTGCCAGGTTGGGTGTGGATAAACTCTTAAAATCAGACTTTGATGCACAGTGAGTGTTGGTGACAGCTCACCTACCGTTTATATTTTCCACTTAGACACTTTGAACAAACAAGGTTAGTGTGATATCATCCGTGCAGAGCGAAAATAATAATAATAAAAAAAAAGGATATGGCCACTCAGTGATTTTCTTAGCGTACTTCCGGACCACGTTGTCCTCTCCGAAGATAAAGAGCGACCTGTTGACGGTGAAGCAGTTCTCCCTGACCGGGATGGGATTGTACAGGGCCATGGTACGGGCGCGCTGCGCTTTGGTCTGCTTGAACGCCGGGGAGATCCCACCTGTGGACATGGCCGCTCCATCGCGGTTCCGGTTGCGCTCCGATCCTCCATCCCCAGAGCTCAATAAGCCCGGGACGTCGTCTCCAAAGCGGGCCATTCTGTCGGGAAGACGGGGTTGAGGAGAGGAGAAGGAAAGCGGGTTATTGGGCTACAGTCCTCCACAAAGCAGGGCGCGGTGCCACGATCACAGCGCCAGCAGCGCGTTGAAGAGATCTTGTTTGGTTTCAGTATTTTGCGAAAACATAATTGCTGATTAACTTCAAAGTTGAACAGACAGACCCCAGAAAAAAATATTTAAGTCACACAAATAAATAAAAGAAAAAAGTAAGTCAACTCCTCATTTAGCGATCCGCCGTTTAAAATGAACCTGTCGGCGCTGCTTCATTTCACTCCATTTGTAACCATCCGACGTCTAAAGTCTGAAAAACAACATTTGCAACAGGTCACATCCCCAAACTGCAGGAGAGGCAGCTCGGTCCGTGGATTTCGCTAAATAAACCAGCAACACTCCACCGTCTAACTGAGAGCGCATCTCTCCTCTCTCCTCTCCTCTGTTGACAACCTGATCACCATCCTACCACTGAGCACGACGGAAAAATGAACTCAAGTATTTTCCACATTTTTCCCTCGAAAACAAGGCGAACAACAGCAACCTGTCAACAAAGAGGAGAAAAAAGAAAAAAAGAGGAAAGAAAATCTATAGGGCTGCGGGAGGACAATAAAGGGAGCGTGTCCAGTTTCCCTGCAGTGTGTGAGAGCAGAAGGAAAGGACAACTGCGACAGGATCAACACACCTCACATAACCTCTGTCCAACCTAGATCTGACAGCACATAAAGAGAAGGAAAACAATTAACCATGCAAGCTGTAATCCACACTGAAATGATTAAACAAATAAGATAGATTTTATCCCCATATTTCAGCTAATTATCCATTGCATTGAGACTAATGCAAATCAAACAGGATGTACAAGTTTGATGATATTGCAGAACATCTAGTACGTTTTTAGAAAGTAAATATTCATGCATTTCACTGGTGACCGGTCAGCTGCCATATGAACTGGTGTCAGGCAATATTCGTTTGTTGAGAGTGCGTGGTCACGCGTCAGGGCAGACAGCTTTATGTTGGTCACGCATCAGAACTGAAGGTTGGGTGTGAAGGTGGAGGGAGTAAACACTTGTTGTGGAACATTGAGTGACAAAAAGCCACTATACAGGAAGACAGCAGCAAGCATCTTTGACTAATTACAGGCTTCAACGCCAGTGAGCTGCTGCTGCTGTGTGCTGGCTGCAAATGATTATGCTGGAATAATTTTTGAATGTTTCTCCAGTAGAACGAATTATTTGAAAAAGACAAAAAGGTTGCTAAAGATGATTCTGGCGTAACATTATAGTCATCTCTCTGTAAAGTTGCTGCAAATAAATCTAATGCAAAGGCCAAAATCAACCATAAACAGATTAAAGATGCATCTGTTTCAAAAAGCTTCTTCCTGTATGTCATAAACTTCCATTACAGACACTAAAAGCTGCAGCCCATGAAGAATTAAATCATTATTTAACAAATCTACTGAAAATGATCTGGGGTTAGACATTATCCAGAATATGCATTTAAAGCAGGATGCCAATCTATCATGAGTGGATGAATAATAATTTGTTCAACTTTAAATGGTTTATAATGATGTAAGTCCTTTTTTTTTGGAGAGTTTGGTTTACTTGTTACATGAAGGCCATAAATGTCCTCTGCAGATTGGTGACAGCTACACAGAAAGTACAAATATGTATATAAAAAAAAGCTTTCAGATAAATTTCTGTTTTGTTTCAGTACTAGAAACTCAAAACTTGATAAAGATAGCAATTCTTTAAATGAGACAAGTCTCTTATGAACCACTGCCTGCTGTGAATCATATGAGAGAAGATTTATAACTAAAAAAGTTATATTTTAATTTCTGTAGATTTAGTTAGACTGTGAACAAAATCTTGTATTAAATAATACTTTTTAAGAAAAACACCATTTGTACAATTACCAGTCCTTTCCAATGGAAGAAATACAGTCTCATTCAAATCTGAGTTTTAGATATTAAATTTACAACACTGATTTTTTTTTTATATTGCAATTATGCATATGAATTTTGATTTTTACTTTAAATTTGGGACCACAAATTTCACCTGCAATAATTCAACTGCAGAAATTTGCTGGCAAAATTCACCTTGAAAAAAAATGCACTTGCAAATATTGTGACCTTGTAGTGACCCAAGCAAACACAATCAGCACCAGTAGACAGAGGAGGTTTCTGATAACGGCGAGATGGGCAACCGCCCAGGACGGCATCTTGTGGGGGGTGGCATGAGACGCCCCCATTCTCCCGTCTTCAAATCAAAGTCAAATGTCTTTTAAATTGTTTTTTATACATATAGCATTTTCATAGCAACTGAAGGTAACATAGTTGCTTGATTGTTATGATTTTAGTCTTTTTAGATCTCATATCCATGAGATAAATGTACTAAAAGACAACATTCATTCTTTAAATGAGACAACAAGTCTCTTATGAACCACTGCCTGCTGTGAATCATATGAGAGAAGATCTATAACTAAGCAAGATTTATCTTCCTCACAGGCTTCCCTTTAATGGGATGACTAGGAGGTGAAAGCAGAATACAATCCAGCAGCTATCAGCACTTCATTTAACTGGGAGAGAAAACCGGAGGTAATGGTAAGAAGACAAGAAAAAAAAGGGGAACTGAACCACAGGAGAGAGCGTGAACCAAAACACCGGCACTGATGAGGATTTTGTTGATGGCAGTATGACGAAGGAAGTGATCAATGACGTGTGGCCTCCGACTCATTAGAGCTCAAACACATTACAGGAAACAAAAATAGAACAGACGAAAAAGCATCAAATTTGACATCTTCTGCTGAGAGGACACCAACCAACTCTAGAAAAACTAGTCATGTGAAAACTGCTTTATGCTGAACTAGGCAATTGTTAAACAATAAATGTGCCCTTCATTCTGCTTAATAGTAAGCATGTTACACACCGCTTCTGGCATAAGAATATGTGGAGAGGTGAAAGGTGAGTTACAATAATTAGAAACTCTAGAAGGATAGAGGGTGTGAAAACATTCATATAAAAATCTAAAACAAACTATGTAATGACTTTATGTGCAACAAATTGCCTTCTGAAGTTATTCATCTATATTTCCATGTCAGTATAAATCCAGTTTTGTAAAGGCCTCAAATATTTGTTGGAGAAAATTAACGAGCAAACAACATCATGACAACCAACTAACAGACAGAAAGGGATGGAAGTTCTGAAGAAATTTAAGACATTTTTAGGCTATAAAACAATATACAAAGGTTTGAAAATCCCAGAGAGCACAAAAATTGAAAGATTATGAAACAACTCCAAGAAATGGCAATCCACCAAAATTGGCAGGGTCTCAAAGGAGAGCATTAACAAAAGGAAACTGTGGTAACTCTGGAGGAGCTGCAGAGACCCAAATAGAAAGAGTGGTAGGAAGAAAGCCATTGTACTACCATCCAATGGTGACATGTAAACAACAGCATCATGCTGTGGGGAAGCTCTACTTCTCAGACAACAGGGCAATCCTGAGGAAAGAAAAAAATCCTGAAAGGCTTCACTTTCCAGAAGGAAAATGCCCCAAAACATACTGCCAGAGTTATAACGAAATGTCTTAGATTAAACTATATTATTGTACAAGAATTGTGAAGTCAAGGTCCAGACCTAAATCCACTTAAAATCTGCTGTAAGACTTGGAAATAAATTCTTACACATGACATCTATTCAGTTTGAGTAGCAGAATGGGTACATTTTCAGTCTCTTGGTGTGGAAAGCTGGCAGAGAAAAACCCCAAAAGACTTGAAGCTGGCATCGTAGTGGCTGGTGGGTCTGCCAAGCATTGATTCAAGCAGGCAGAATAGAAATGGACGCCAGAGTTTTCATACTTTAATGTAACCTTGTGTCTTTTTGGATTCAAATCCTAATTATCAGATACTTTGTGTCATTATGTCACATAAAATCCCAACACATATAGTTTATTGTCGGAGTGTAGCAAAATAAAGTAAAATAAAAAATGAAAAAATAAATGCTGAGAATACTTTTACTGTAGATTTGAGTGAATGACCACTATTCACCAATGACAGAACATCGATAGAAGGTAAATATTTGGTAAAACTGTCATCTGGTGTTGTGAAATCCAGCCCAGGAATGCAGGGTTACCGAGGTTAGCTGCCGTCATGAGAGCAGGTTGAGGTTGTTCTGGTAATAGGAATTACTGTTGCCACAGAACCAAGAACAAGGTTAAAAAATAAAGCCACTGGCTAGAGATACTCCTTACCTGAAACCTAGTCATTACTGACACGGTTCTACCAAATCTGGTATAAATAAAGTTGGTTGACTATCTTCATATGTCCTAACAAAACAAACTCTTCCCAATCAAATCAGGACAAACACAGCATAAAACCTTCAAGTGAATTCAGCATGTCTGTATTCTCTCTTTTGCTCATTTTATGTGACCAGGAAACATTTTATATTCTTGCCAGATAACACAATACCATCTGTTGAATTCCTTTCCTATCTCAAAGCTCTACCCATGTTGTGTTACAGTAGTGACTACTTTAAAAAATCCAATCATAAACTAATCACAAACAGCTATTTTTGAACTCTAAACTCCCAACTTTAAAACATGTTAGAAACGATGGAAGTGATCAATACCAGAGCAACAAAACATTTTCAGTGTATCATGACCATTTATACTTATTTTGGTATAACTGTACACAACCGGTTCACTAAATTACTTACAAAAATAACAAACAACTGGTATCTGTCAAAAAATATTACATTTTGAGGAATATATTTAAAGGTCACCCAAAGTCTTAGATTACGCTTCATTTAACACAAGATTCAAGATTGTAATTTATTTATATAATAATTTTCTATGCACACAGTCTCCACAACATGACTGTTTCTGTTAGAAGAAGTAAAAGTTGGACCCATCAGCTAATGCGAGGCAAATAAAACACAGTTCACACTTTGCTTCAAGTCCAGCAGAGAGACAGAGGTGAGGAATCTGAGTGTGTCTGAGCTCAACATGTCAACACATTTTCATCAGAGTGGAGAATGCTGCTGATGACGGCTATGGGAGGGCCTTTAATTGTGCAGTTACAAATGAGAAGACCAAAACACACTCAGGGAGCAGCAGGATCACACCACGTCAACATCCTTTGAGAGTTTCGTAATAGTTTCTCCAGTGGTGATCTTATTAGTTCATTCCCTTCATTACCACATTACCACAGAGCTTGAATCAGCTCACTTTTAATGAACTTCACAAGGTTTATGTTGTTTGGTTTAGGAGAATAGAAAACTCTGAATAATATAACGTTTAGTCACAAGAGGACTGGATTTAGTCCCAGGTAGGTTTATGAAATAGAAAAAAAAAAAAGATTATATCAAGGAAACGATGCAACAGCAGATAAATATAGAGAACATCAACAGACAAAAGCACAGAGAAAACAAAAGAAGTAAGAAATATACTGACATTTCAATGCTTACAGACTTCTTGTTGCTTCAGAAAACATTTAAGATGAGCCTTTGAAATGCAGTACGAAGTGAGGCTGCGACAATTCCTCAATGACTCGAATGATTTGATTTCAAAATCTCTCCCTTTGATTATTATGTTGTTTATTTTCCCACACAGTTACTTGTTTCACAGGGGAAATGTATCCACAGTGTTTCACACCATGTTTCTGTTTACATTAATTGTGATGAAGATAGACAGGAAATTGTAAGTTCAAGTCTCTATCAAAATAGAGACGCAAAGATCCTCTACAAGTTGCATTACATGAAAACATTAACAATAACTTTTTCGGATGGATCTATTTCTGTAAACATAGTGCTTCTGTTGTTAGAGCTACAGGCAGATGGATAATCTTGATTCATCTTGAACAAACCTGAGTGCAGATGTGAGTAAGTGATTCTTACTGATGAGCTGTAATTATTCATTTTGTAGAAACCTTGGAGAGAAAAATAAGTTAGACAGTAATGATGCTGAGATAATCCATTATGATATGAAGCTGTTTGAACCCAAGTTTCATGTTTGCCTTAGTTTGTTCCTCTAATTGTTTACTTCTTGATGTATTATTATTTTTTTAATTCTTTAGATTAATATTAATTTCTTTTCTTCTGGTTCTTTTGTTACTTCCAGCTCTCAAACAGAATTTAAGATCTCCTGTCTGCATTATTTTATTCTTGGTTTCTCTGTTATTCTTCATGACTTTCTTCCATTATTACTCCTGTTCTCTGGTCTTCTTTCCATATCCTGTGCCAGACGGTTGCAACCTCCTGTTAGTCATTTGTTGTTTTTTTAATTCAAGTATTCTCTGCCATAATCTCTGTTCTTGAGTCCTCTTTTAAGGCAAAACATTAAATATTCTTATTAAGAGATTATTTAATCTAAATATCTAGGAGGAGCCTATAGTTGTTCTATCATCAAAGAAAGATTTTATAAATATTCAATTTTATAAATATTTGCATTCCTTTGCATGAGCCCATATTGTCTAACTTATTTAAAACTTGTTATTTATCCTGCTTATCATTATATTAAATCTTCAAATACACACACACACACCATTGCACAATTACATATCCTACTTAGTTTCACATTCTTTTGGATCAAAGTTATTTTTAATTTTGACCTTATTGTAAAGTATATTATCGCCAATTCTGTTTTGATATATTCTACATTTCTACATGTGTGCATCTACATGCTGTAATTGCTGCTGTTACACTTGAATTTCTCCACTGAGGGACAACAAATATTATTTCTACTCTATGCAACAACATAGGTGATGTCAAAAAAGGCTGAAAATAATTGTGTTTAGCTCAAAATTTGTCAGGCATTCAGTTCAATCTGACAAGACCCACTGCAACATTATCAGTATTTAATTGTTCACTTATCACAAGATGACTGCTTAAGACTGAAGAGACCTTGGTGTGAATGTACTTTTGTTTCGATAGCATTCAAACTTCAGCTGAGGGAGTCATGTGGCCAAGTGGGTAGAACAGCTGCACCGTGTACTGAGGCTGTCATCCGTCGGTGCAGCTGTCCCCAGTTTGACTCCCATCTGGATTATTTACTACATGTTTTCTCCTTTTCCACCCCCTTTCCTTTCTAGTAGCTACTGTCAAATAAAAGCCACCAGTGACATAAAATCTCCCTCTAAATCAAACTGGGGGCAGTGATAAAAAGTAAATATGTCATTTCACTCAAATTGTTGGATTTTGCATTAATAACATCAACCAACAAAATATATAATCCTCACACCTCTCTTCTTTTTCCCGTCATCACTGTCAGCGACCTTAGTTATTCAGCCTACTGTCACCTGCATCAAGTTTAGATATGCAGGGTAATGAGTGTACAACAGCCCAAATATAAAGCTGGTGTGCAGAATGTGCAAGCATGACACCTGAAAAATAAACAAAAAACTTGTTGAAAACCAAACCATCTCTGCAACCCAAACACTTCATATACAGTGGTGTGAAAATGTGTTTGCCCCCTTCATGATTTCCTCCTTTTTGTTTGTCACACTTCAGTGTTTCAGAACATCAAACCTATTTAAATATTAGTCAAAGACAACGCAAATAAACATCCATCCATCCATTTTCTGTACACCCTTGTCCATGGCGGGGTCGGGAGGGGTGCTGGTGCCCATCTCCAGCGAACGTTTCGGGCGAGATGCGGGGTACACCCTGGACAGGTTGCCAGTCCATCACAGACGCAAATAAACAAAAAAATGGAATTGTTTTTTTTTCCCCATTCTGACATAACGGACAGATTTGTGGAGTGCATAACTGATAGTCCTACTGTCAACAGACCCTAATGTTTCCCCAAAAAGTTATTTCCTCTCCATCATGGCTCTAAATTAAATTAAACTCTACTTACAACAGAAGTTACTTCTGCTAACAGCTGAATGTCCTGGATCTTTGTTAGGGTTATCACTATAATGAGTGCACAGTTTTAAAGTAAACACTTTTGTATGCAATGTATCTAACATGTACATCCAAACAGAGTCCTCTGTTTTCTAATAGATAGTTTGTGGATTCTGAATCCTGTCACATGTCCAAAACCTCAAAATAAAACCTAGTAAGTTGCCTAAAAATAACCGCAGTGTTGGGTCAGTGTGCTTTCGTCCAGAGTGCACATTTCAAGATGACACAGAAAAGTTTGGGGCAAACACAGAGACATGGACAGAGGACAAACCCAGACCCACTGATGTCGGTGGATGAAGAGGTTATGGGATTGGACTATATTTAGCTTCATTGAGATGTTAATTGTAGAAACATGAGAAGGGCAGAGTGTGAGTGGCTGGTTGTGTGGTAACAATGCTCTATACATGCAAATCTGGGCTTTGCACTGAGAAATGGTTTTTGATCACACACACATGAGTTACTACCAGAAGGTTTTCTAAAATCAATATTCATCTGTCTGCAGCAATATAATATGAAATAAGAGCATCTCCACTATTATCAGGACATTAAAGGAAATGATGATAAGATGAAACAAATTTAACCTGCACAATTTTTGCTTTTTGCCTGTCTTACCCTTCTTGTTGTCTTTCTCTTCCACTTCTTAACATCTCTCCTCCCCTCTTTACCCAACCCAGATTTCTGTCTTCGACTGTTGTCTTTCCCTGACTTGTTTCCTAGCAACAGAACTGACATGCCCCCTATTCGCAGCCCTGCAAAATCTGTGGTTGTAACTCTGGATTTTATTGCACAGCCTATATAAATCATGCTTCCCCACAGGGGGTTGAGTTATGTTCATTGTTTGCAGACATACGACTCCATTCGTGGGCATGCTGCTGACCTGGTTTCCTTCAGATTAAAAGTTTAAGGTTTTCGAAGCAACAGTTGGGCAGTGAACAACGTTCATTCGTCCATTGCTTAGGGAAACAAGGAGCTCTGTTGTGCTGCAATGTCACATAATGTGAACCCAAAGCAAACAGCAAATCATTCCAGGAGGTCTCAGACAGATCCTGAAGCCAAATATAGTTGACATGAAAACACTGCAATGCAGTCATTGGCACTGACGCTGCCCAAATCATCCCTGCCGAATTCACATTCCTCACCAGTGTGTTTCAAAAGGTCGCTGAAACAATTTCAAAGATGCAAATATTCCAAAACAGCATTCATATAGTTATGTATAGGTACATTATTTGCATAGATTATTGATTTGTAACTTAAGTGTTTTTTATCATTTTATTTTTCTAAACTACTAGTTGACAGTAGTTTAGAAATTAACCTGAATGCCTACACATTATCAGAAAAGCTTATGTTTAAGGAACGAACTATCTATCACGTTGCAATTTACACTTCACTTATTCCTACTATTTTGCTAAACCAGGGAAACTGAAAATCTATAAATCCTCAAGGTACATAAGAAAACGTCTCTGTTAATCAAATGAAATCTGCAGAGATTCAGCTGTTTATAGTTTTGTCTTTGTGCTGCTGATGATCCAAGTTAAATTTGAAGGCATTAACGTCACACTCATTATGTTTCCTACCAATATGCAGCTATATGAACTCCAAACTCTGCCCTACATTGTGTAAGTTTTTGCTTGGCTTGAATTCAATTAAGAGCATATGATTTTGAAAGGTAGTAGCTGCCATCTGCTGGCACAAAAGAGGTACTGCAATATTTACTGAGCTGAAGATTTGATTAGTTCTATTTAGTATTAAGTAAGCGGGCTGTACTGTCCGTCTTATCGTTTTCTTATGTTTGGACAGGCTGAAAACATATTTTGCAAAGGGCACCCCAAAGCATAATGAGGTTTAATGATTTAATTTAATTTTTTGGGGGAAAAAACTGTCCAAATCAGCCTGGCCAATTGTGAAAAAGTGGTTTCCCATTCTTGCTATAAAGCAAATAAATTGTGCTTAAATAGATGTTTTAGAACGTTGAGTTTAATTTAACTAGACACTTCCAGGTCTGATTACCTGTAGAAAATAAAAAAAAAACTATTTAAATAGAACATGTGTGGCATGTTCTAAAAGGCCTCAAAAAGGTCCTTAAAATCATAGATGATTCTGCAATCTAAAGAAATTTAACAACAGATGTTGACAGGTGTTAACAACAGTTGTTGACATTAATTACTCTAACAAGGAGCACAAAGTCTTTTCTCAGGTTTTGAACCACACAGAGAGCTATCATCCACAAAAAAAGATTTCAAGGAACAATCGTTAACATTCCCAGCCACTAAGACTACAATGACAACTCACCAATAAGTTCAAAAAGGGACCCAGAACAATGTCTAAAACTCACAAATCAAACATAAAGAAGGAGAAAATAACATATCTTAGAAAGTTCTAAGACCAAAGCCCTTTCATGTTCACCAAGACCTTAAGGAAATTTTTTTAGGGCTGACAGAAGTGTAACTCAGCCCAAAGAAAATGAACATCAAATAAATTAAGATTTTTTTTAAATTATATAACTACAATAAAATATATTTACCTGATAAGTGCTTATCAGAGATACAGCCTGGGGGAAGAAACTGCTTCTCTAGTGACAACTGTTTGCAAATAGCGCTCTGTATCGCCAACCGGAAGGTAAAAGTCTGGATAGTTTGCATGCAGGATGTGTGGAGTCTGCAGGCATATTTGTGACCAGCTTCCTTCATCCAGGACTGTGCAAGTCCTGGATGAAGGAAAGCTCAGCCCTCAAGACTGTCTTCACGGACCTGATTGTTCAATGTCATGTAGAAAATGACTCCAACTCCTACGGCAACTTGTTCTTCTTGAGTTGTTGCACCCAATATGTAAAATCTCTGCTGGGCCTTCTTCTGAACAGTGTCTGCACAGAAAGTTGTAAGTTTTAAGTCTAGGATTAAATCCATTTGACAGTCTGACCTTAATCGAGCAGTTCCTGCTTAAAAACTCTCCAATGTGATTGACACAATTATCACAGACACTGGATGGCAAGAAAACAAACAAACCAACAATTACAAGATATTGGAGGCCTGGATGTAGTTTTGGGAAGTTCCTTTAAACTTTTGTTTGCATTTAAATTTGTCACCAAATTTAAATGCAAACTATTTGATTCGTTTGGAATGTTATTACTTTTTTTTTATAGAGAGCCAGGCTGATTTGAATAGCTTTTCTCCATAGTAAATGAAACCATCATTTGAAAACTGAATTTTGCATTTACTCTGGTCATATTTGTCTAATCTTGAAATTTGTTTGATGTGTGGGAGGGAGCAAATGCTTTTCCTCAGTAGTGTAGAAATAAGTAACCTGTTTCATAGGAATAACCTGAGATTACATTATTATTATTAGTCATATTCCCTTTCCAACTTGTTCAGAACAAGGATAAAAACTGTCAATCATTCATAAACTTCTATAAAATTTAATAAATAGAATTAGAAAAACACAAAACTTTGAGGTTGTAATTGCTCTCCCCCATAAACTAGAGCATGCATCTTTCTTCTATTAGTTCAAGGAAACTCACTGAATTTCTGTTGGTAATGGAACCATCACTTTCATTCAATCATCTTTGGCAATGAAAGCGGTTTTCTTTACTACCTGAAAAGCAAACTTGTCAGAAATTCATATGAAGGTCCAGAAAGAAAATCTTAGGTGGCTTGTGAATGTGTTGTTGTTTTTGCTGACAGGATAAAAGCTTGTAATAAGCTGTAGGCAATTTGAGGAATATTCCTATTAGTGCTTGGTTTGAAGTTATTTCACAATCAACACATGATGTAAAAGCACAATAAGAAAAATTGGAACATTGCACATTTAATATATATGCAATACAAAATAAACTGTTAACAAAAGCATTTTCTTGAGATAATTAGAAATGCACAAAAATGTGTAATGTTATTGGTATTTAAGCTAATTTCTTTTTAAATCTAACCAGCCTTTTCAAATATGAAGTTGGATCAAGACTTGAGTGAAGAAAAGGAGTGGTACTTATCAAGCAAGCGGTCACAGATCAATACAATCAACAGAGCTGGCTGTAAGTTAACAACTAGAGCTTTGCAAAAGCTGGTCAGTTATATCCAGAAGAAATGGAAATGTGAATAAAATACATGTGTCTAACAAGGCCAAACATGATTAAAATTGAATCAAAAATTCTCAGATTCTAGTCACTTAAATAATGAACATGAGTGTGTGTGCTTGATTTTGCTCTGATTAGACTCACTATCCCAGCAGCTGCAGATTAATCAGGCTTGATTTTTCACTCCACAGGACATTACATCCCTACATCATTACCTAATGGCTTCTTAAGTGGCAGCTGCTCCGAACTAGGAAACATACCGTGCAGAAGAGCTCAACTCAAGCTGCACTGAATCACGCCGTCTGGTGGGTCACAAAATGTTAATTTAACACAAGCAGGACAGAAATCAAAGTCTAGCATGAGCTGGCAGAAATTTGATAGAATGAATCATCAATTCTTTGTGAGGTTTTATCACTTCCTCCTTGTCAATGTACTTGTTACCTGTTGCAGGGTTCAGGTAAAGCAAGTCAAACGGGAGCTTCAAAACAAAAAACATGAAATGACTTGTTCTGAGAAAAAAAAACAACAAACGAACAAAACACTTTGTTATGTCAGCAGTCATGTGATTTTATTCTGTTGGACCTTTTTCAACATATTTACCTATTTTATATCAAATGTTTGCCTCGGAGGGAAGAACACAATTCATTTGCCTCATGAATGCATGCATGAGCTCCTGTGTGGGCAGTTCGCAGCAGCTCCACTAGAGTTCACAGTAATTACACAGTCAGTGAACTCCGGCTCTCTCACTGTGGATATCGATGACGTTTCCGTTTGCTTAGCCAGCATCATTCTTTCCATTTGTCAGAAAGCTCCCTCCTGGCACAACATAAGTCACACAGCCGCAAAAGTTGGACTCCATTTGGTTTGTGGAGTGAATTGGAAGTGATGAATGTCTCTCATGCACTTCAGGTGTGTTTCTGGCTTGTTTTCCTGCACATTAGCCTCTAAAGTGTGGCTATTGATGCTGACCAAATAATTACTGCGGCCATCACTGAATTGTATTCTTAAAACAAGGGCCAAAAAGGCAATTTAGTAATAGCTGAAGCTCCACACAAAGCTCAGTTTTGCTTGAAAAGACCCGTGTCTGAAAGAAATCCTGCTGCACAACAAAGTAAGCTAACAGCACTGAAGTCTCAAAGCACAGCACAGCCATCTTTGATATTTTAATCAAGAGCTTTGAATGAGTGAATGGGGAGAAAATTCAAGGTCTGCAGCAGAGAGGACGTTCATTCATTCATACCCCCACTCGCCGTGGTGTGTGAGGACTTTAATGTCCAGGGAAGGACACAACACCACAGCCACAGCATGTATGCACACGCAAACACACATGCAGGAATAGGGAAAGTATATTTTGTTAAATATACATAAAAACTTTTTCTCTCAAAAAGCCTTTTAAGTTTTTTGAGAGAAAATTACATTTAAAAAATATGTTGGGAATGTGTTGTGCATTCAATTTATTTTGCAGTGGCGTTTTTGTACATCATGAATCCTGCAAGTGGATATAGGAACAGGCATTTCTTACTTCTATGCTAAATAGTCAACTGCTATTTGTATATTTATAAATATACAAAGTTAAATCAATTATTCTTATACAGAGAGGTCCCACTGAGCAATTTTATGGCTAATTTCTTAACTATTTTGTTTCATGATTTCTCCTTAGAAGTTACATAAGTAATAAAATAGTGTTTTTATACTTTTTGAATGACAAATGTACCTATGTAATCAATAACAAAATGCTTACAGTAAAATAAGACAATTACCAAAAAGAGCTGAAATTGAAGAGTTAAATCTTTAGAAATCTACAATAACAGAAAAAAAAATACTAAGGACAACTTTAAATAAAGTTCAAATAAAAAGAATTACAGAATATCTCCTTTATTTCCTAACAAGACAGAATGTAGCAATGTAAAATTGCACCATACATTTACAAAATATTTTTGTTATAAGACATAAAAAGATAGAAGCTGTATCGGTTTAATATTTTAGAGGAGAAAGCTCTGATTTACTGCTATGTGTTAGATTTTTTTTATAAATCATATTTTTATTTATTGTAGCAATAAAGGGGCTTTATGAAGACTTTCTGTCATGAAAAAAAGCATGGCTCCCATATTTTTGTTTTGTTTTATGGGGGTATCAATAAATGAAAATCAAAAATGAAAATTGGATATATGTTTCCAAACATAATTAATTATTCTGTGGTGTATTTGGCAAGAGATGATTTTGATTTTAAAGCAGTGCTTGTTTTCTTGAGATTCAAACTGCCTGTTGAGAGAGATTTAAAGTCAAAAACAGGGTGAATTTTAAAAATGCCACAACATCACTTTTTTCATAATCACTGAAAATAACACAAAATGTGTTTTAATGAAATTGGAAGTCCATTTTACTGATAAGTGCTTGGTCTGATTTTACAAGGGGACACTCAGAATATACTCGCATATTGAAAAGGCTGAAAAATGTAGGTTGTACGTTACTTTGCTTCCCGGTGTTCATTATGAAACTGAACTTGAATGTCTTCCTTGGGTACCTGATCTTAGGCACATAGCAGAATGTTTATTGGTAAGCATTGTATTGTTTTTGAAAATGAATACGCACTAGAAAATCGAGGAGCATGTTGCTGTCATGTGATGTAAATGGAGGGAGGTGGAAGCCATATTTCACAGGGTTTTCTCAGGGGAGTGAGCTGCTTCCAGCAAAGCAGGGCATGTGCCTGCAGAGATGCATGATGATAACAGATAAAGATATGCTGCACTGCAAGAACAGAGCTTAAAGAACGGGGACACAAGCAAAATATTATTTTGGAAAGAGGAATATAGGCCATTACCGTTTTGAAAAACTTTTTTTTCATAGTGTAATTATGAAAGTGAATAAAGGTTTATCTGTTTGCTACTTTGGCTATGATGAAGGAGAACCTTTTCAAGTGGCTATTTAAAAAGTAAGATGTCTGTTTATTTTTTAAATCCAACTAGAAAATAGGTATTAGTCAATTCTTTGTAATGAAAACACCTAAACAAAACAGCATTTAAGAGCTTCATTATTTTTTGTTTTATCTTAAGAGATTAACATCATTGTTAAAGTAGTTAATTTCATTTGTTTTCTAGCAGTGTGAGTCCTCTTTAGACGGCTGAAGTGTCCCCTTAGCATGGTTAAAAAATTGACTGTCCTGCCGCAGCTATAGACAACCTGAAATATGCAAACGTAGCTAAAGTGACTGACTGATCAGTGAAGGAAGCCTACAGCCCCTATTATGTTTTATAAAACCAAGGACATAAATTTGGACAGCCCACCATCAGAGGGCTATAGTAGAAATATTCAATGCCTTGCAAAAGTATTCAATCCCTTTTCTATATCAGATAAGGACCGTAGAACTTCAAAACAGAGTTAGGGTATTAAATAATATCCCAAGTTTTGAGCAACTCACAGCGCACTGTCATGCAAAGTCATGGTCATAGTAACAGACCTGGCAAGAAGAGCAATAATCAGAATAGCAGCCCATGGTAACTCTGGAGCAGCTGAAGAGATTCGCAGCTCAGGTGGGAAAATCTATTGATGGGGCAATTGTTATTTGCCTATTCTCTAAATCTGGCACAAATAGAAGAGCAAGAATAAAGGCAATGTTGAAGCCATAACTTACCACCAACCATGTCAGGTTGGTGGTAAGCTGCCTACATAAAAAATCTGGAAGAAAATGTTCTGGTCAGAGGAAACCACAACTGAAATATTTTGCTTCGTGGAAAACGATGAGCATGACAGAAAACTGAACACAACATCACCACAGGTAAACAAGGTGGTTGGCAGCATCATGTTGCGAACATGCTTTTCTTCATAACGGACAGGGAAAAATTGGTCAGTTTATGAAGACCTGAAAATGTAGAAGCTACTTTAGATTAAAGTATATTCATTTGCCATGATGGCCCAGTCAAAGCACAGATCTACGTCCATTTGAGAATAGGTGATAAAAAATAGGCATTGATATATGCACAGTCTTGACAGGACAGGATGAAACAGATCATAAATTTAGTTCAAGACCATTTTCTCAAACTAGAATAATTGCAGCAATCCATGTAAAATCCTCCATGCTACAAAACAATCTGGAAACAATTCAGCTGTAACTAGACATAGCAAAATAATATTATTTCTTATGATCAATGCCATGATCTCTATTCAATTACTGCATTGTTTCTGCTCAGCACGCTGAAGAAATATTTAGACATCGTCTCCTGACAGATCAGATATCTTTGGAAATCTCTTCGTCTCTGTGACAGTCATCAGCAGTGTCAGCTTGCGACAAATTGCCATCCAAACACAGAGACAGGGAGCAAAAATAGGAAAAAAACAAATAAAATTGGAGGGTAATTGAGAGCACAAATGCAGAAATAGATCATTTTATCGTATAAATGCAGTAGAGAAAGATAGATATACTTGGTCAAACAGACTTAACAGCTTTAATGAAGGGAAATGAATGCTGTGTAGACAGTGAGAAACATGTTTTAAACAACATTGTCTAATTTCCCTTAATGATGATGCTATCCCTATTCTCTGTTTTGCTTAAGAGATGCACAGTTTTGTGGTAACCAAAGCCGCTATTCAGTGTGTCATCATTAATAATTCAAATGTGACAAACTACTCTGACATTTACACTGCGCTGGGGTGTCTGTCTGACACTGACAGAAGGACAATAATGAAGTGAAGGGCTCTGCTGCTGCTGATGCAATTAGAAAGGTTTAGGCCTCAAAAAGTGTTCAACCGTCATTGGTAAAACACTAATGGTGGAAGCTGTGATGACCTTTAGAGAAATCATCCACTGTCCTTTAGTTGAGATTGAGCTGCTTACAGTAGATACAACAACTGGTCACATTCTGTCAGCCAAAGCAGCGTGGATATGAATCACCAACCAGGTTTTCATGATATTTAGACTCTTATAGTTTGTTTTATTGCAGTGTCTGTGTTTGCAGTGTCAAACACAGACACTGAGAGATGAAAGTGAATGTGCGAATGAGCTGCAGACAAACTTGGGTTTTAAAAAGCTTGAGACCTGCAGTTCAGAGGGTTGAGAACGAACTGACGAGTGAAAGTCTCAGAGGACGGCAAAGTTCAGAAAATCTCGGAGCTGAAGATGTCTGCAGAGATGCAACAGATTGTGGTAAGAGGCCATGCCATTGTTTCCCTGACTAAATTAGTACAGAGCCATATGTGGAGCCTATTGCGCAAAAGAGGAAAGAAGGAAGCATGGAAAAATGAAAGAGGAAAAAAGAAAGAAGGGAATCAAAGAATGAGAGAAAGAATAAACATCTGGAGTCTATAACAGCTGACTCCAGACGTTCTGACTCCAGTTCACTCCTTGTAAATCTCCTTCAAATCTTTGAATAGATTTGGCTTCAAAATCCTCTCAAAGCTGCAGCTATCCATGCTGCTGCTGCACCTTTTCATACCACACCTTTTCCTTCCACTCAACTTTCTGTGGATAGGCTTGGATCCAAAACTCCCATGATTATGCAGCCTACTGACTCAGGGTGAGACATCATTTAGAAGCTCAAGAAACCTTTGCAGTTGATTTAGATTTAAATTGTACAATAGCTTAATTTTCTGAGACACTGAATTGTAGGTTTTTGTTATCCGTAATTACAAAAATATACAGTTGTTTTTTATAATTACAAAATTACAACAAAAAGGCTTTAAATATTTCCTGCTATGTGTAATTAATCCATATAGTATATGATGTTCACTTTCTGAAACATTTTCATAATTTTCAAATTTTTTTGAGATGTACTTACATGTGTTGAATAGACGGAAAGCTGATGTGGGAACATTATTTTCTTATGTCATAATTCTCCCAATGCTTTTGACAAAGGCAGATACACAATAGTTTAACTGGGCTACAGTACGCATCCACTCAAATGATGAAATAAGAACCCCTGAATCACTCTTTTCTGCTGGCCGCTGCATAGCTAAATAATGAGGTCTGTGGAAAGGAACTGTTGTAAAAAGACACTTTTTAATAGCAGCTCCAAGCAGAGAAGTGAGATGTAAGGCTTTATAGATGGTCAGAGACACAGTTAGAGCGTTTGTGTCAGACAGAGATCACAAGACACAGGGATCACAAAGAGTTTATCTAAGCCTCTGAACACTCCTGTCAAAAGCTGTTCCAACAGAGACACACAGCTCTGCAAAGAGTCAACGACGACACAACCCACACACTGTACATAAAAACAGAGATGATAGCTTCACCACTGATCTGCTGCAGTTCGCCTGCCATCTGTTTACCTCTGAAGACTGCAGCATTTTCTGAATCTGACTCCTGTGAAGTATTACATTGAATGCATAAGCATGCATTTGAAGTTTAATGATATTTTTAAATAGTTTGTTCCTCAGCTTTGATTTTTTATTGTCTTTAATCCCCACTGGGTCAAAACTCTACATGCAGACTTAAGCAAACATAAAAACAAATTTGGGCAGATGTTGCTCAGCAGATCGCAGAGAAAACACACACTTTTAGTCACTACCAGCAGGTTTTGGACATAATTCTGTCAAAATGTCTCTACTTGCTAGACTAGGTGGCACTCAATAGAATTGGTTGCTTTTCAGGAACAAAGACAACTTAGAAGCAAAGTGAATATATTTTCAATAGAATTAAGGATTGAGTGATTCCTGAAGCAGGCTTTATCCATTGCAACACTGATTTCAAATTATATTTTTGATCATTGTTGTGTTAAAGCATCAATTGGCTTGAGCAAATTGATCAATTTAAATCAGTTTTTTCATCTGAATTATTCTATCCAACCGGTGGGACGTGCCCGGAACACCTCACCTCAAATCCAGTTCAATTAAAAAATACTTTGATTCAAAGAACTTGACAAGTACAAGTTCACCCCTACTTGCAGTGAATCAAACCCTCAGCATAATGCTACACCGCTATGCCTGACAACTGGTACAGTGCTCTTAGGTCTGAAAGCTTCACCTTGATTCAACCAAGGCTGTTTTTTGTGATTTTGTCCAGGATCAGGTGTTTTTTTTTTTTTTCTCATAATGGCTTCACTGTGGACAATAACACTGATGGTTCCTGTTTTCTTCTTAAACAACCTGACCAATCTCCTTTTATCTGAGGGTGACTGTTTGGGTCAAACATTTGGAACTTGGAGACATTTAGGTTTCCAGGAGAAAAATGACCCCAAAATTACATTCAAACTTATTTTGAAATGGATAAAGCAGCAAAAACACTAAGGTTTTAACATTCATGCACTATGCTAAAAAGAAACCAACCAATCTGAATGAGCCCTCATTCAGATTGGTTGGTTTCTGCAATAGGTTCACAGTGGTCAAATATGCAGCCGTAAATATGCAAGAACTTTACTGATGGTTATACCTGTGATTTCTCTGCAACTTGACAGGAAAGATTTTCCCAGTATGTATGGCTTATATTAGACTAAACCAACAATAAATTCAAAATTTTACATTTATTTTTGTTAGAAATAATTAGTTGAAGTTGCTGCATAATCATTTCACCCTGGTCCAAATGCATGAATTAAAGCTCTAAATTAATATTAAAGTAAACTCAGTTTATTTAAATAGCGTCAATTCATGAAATATTCATTTCAAAAGTATTCTAAGAAACCGTGCAGATTGCATCAAGTCACTGACTTGCAGCATTCACTCCTAGATGAGCATAGCAACAGTACATTGTCACTTGCACTGTGTCATTGACTTTTATTTTACTGTGCATTTTGTCAATAGTGGAAAGAATTGTAGATGTATGTGTCGTGTTGTATCGGCCACTTGACTCACTGCAAGATATAGCAGCGATGATGGACCGTGTAAAGATGTAAACATGTCTTTGACAAGTGCTGGCTTGTAGTAAATATAAAAGAAAAAACATGAGACAGATCAAAAATAGAAACATCAGAGGTGCTATGGGAGAGCAACATGCTGGACTCAGCTGTGTCTGCCCTGTAATGCTAATGATTTTTTTGGAAAGAGTCCATTTTTTAAATGAAAGTCCTGTTGCTTCCAGCTCACATCATAAATTGCAAGGCAAGTCAAACAATTAATTTACTGTCCAACTCTATGTAGGCAGCTTTGCTTTTAGGGACACATTAAAACAAATTATTAAGCTTCTCTACCCTCTCATATCACAATGGCTACACATTCATTCAGTTTAAGTCAGACTGTTTTGTTCTGTTTTGAGATAACATCATCACAATCAGATGCTGCAGACTCATTGATCCCACGTCTCTTCGCTTTAAAGATGAGCTGATAATTTGATAAGAACCTCTAGACAAAACAAGAATAAAAAAGAAAAGAATACAGGCATGACAACTGTGAACCAGGAAGGGTAAAAATCATTACAAATCAAATAATGCATTAAGTATGTAACCTCTGCCCAGCTTTAATTGTACACACACCCAATCCACATTACATGAGATTAATATTATTGGTCTCCAAACTGATAAGCACTGGCACCTAGAAAAGGGTCTTGTGTCAAAGCTGGAAAGCCCTGCTACTCTCTCAGTCTGCTCAGACTTAATTTCCAAGTTCAATTTAATGACTCATGGATGTAACATATGCTGCTAGTGCTTCAACAGCTCTAACTGCTTTGAATTTCTGGCAGCATTTAAATGAACCACAACACCCACACCTCTCGTGGCTTTCTTTTACTGTTTTTCTCTCCAGTTTTTCTGAGACCATTTGGAGAATTGGACTTCTGTCAGCAGCACCTGCCAGAGGGCTGATGCAGAGTTTGATGTAATTTGCTGATCTTTGCAAATGGAAAAAAGTCTGAGATTTTTGATAATTTACAAAAAATAGAAAACCAAGACATCACATTTATGCAAGTATCCTTCTGTAAAATGAACCGTTGAGCTAGTCTGAGGTCAAGAGCAGTCTGGAGCATGTTTTCATAAAGGATGCTGCATCCGTCTGTCCCCTCAATCCTGACTAATGTGCCAGTTCCTGATGCTGCAAAACATCCCCTTAGCATAAAATGCTAAGGGGATTAGCCAGGGATTTTAACCTAGGACCTTAGACAGGGATTTGAACCTAGGACCTTCTTACGCAAAAGGAACAGTGCTACCAATCTGGCAGCCCCAATCCTAACAGCAAGCTTTTATTTTCCTAGATACAAAACCATCAAACTAAGAACTTCAACTGTAGTCTGTCATTGAATGCATAAACCAACAACATTCATTTTGATCTGGATATTCTGAGTTAAATAAAGCTCAGACAAATTTTAGGGATATATTATCTGATGCTTTAAGAGGGACAACTTTCAATTGTCTTACTTGGTTTCAAAACGACTACCTCTATCAAAAAGCTGCAGCAGTAGTGAGGGTTTTTTATTATCGTGCTACTTTTTCACTTTTTTCATACATGCAAAACACAAAGGTCAAAGTAGATCAATAGATTTCTTATCTGTTTGAGAATAATATCTTTCTATAGTCAAACTGCCAGATTGATTCAGCCTGATTACTGTAATTACAGGCACAATAATGTCAACTCTAAACACAGCTATTTGATAAAATGCTTCCGAGAGGACGTCGTAATTTAGATCCTCCTGGGATGAATGCTGCAAATGTATTCATACACAAGCCTCTACAAATGTGAGAATACATCAGTCTCTTATCTGTTTGCATTCTTTGCTGATAAAGCATCAAAACCGAATGCTTGGACACTTCGTTTCCAGAAGCTGAGGTTGAAATTCAGGATCCCAAATGGATTCTCCTCTCAAATACTAAGCAAACAAAGGTCAACAAGAGCATGTAGGTTACCTTACATGCAACAATTCCTGTGACAGTAAAGGGAAAACAGCTAACAACGACTAACTCTCAGAGTATCCCAACCCAAATTTCACTTTGCTGTGTTATTTGCAGACAGTAAGCAACAATTTGTCCCAAGTGTGTGCTGATGAACTGGTCATTCGAAGCCCACATGGAAGACAATTCCTCTTGGGTGCCTGAAAACATCGCATACATTCAATGACACATTTTTTATAACTTTGACCCTAAAATGAAACCTTAAAAACCAGAGAATCATTAGGACTTTACGTATTGCCTTCAAGGAGTCATGAACACCCAAAGGAAATTCAAATGACAACCCTGTCAATTATTTTTAGATCCCAGTTATTGACAAATTTCTTAATCAATGTCTGCTTTTACACTGATTATCGAGCATTTGTCACGCAGCAGAGCGGGGTCATGATAATTTCAGCAGCAGGCCATTGGGTGTCATAATAGGATATTTTTACAAACTGCACAAACTTGTTTTCAAACAAAATATTCAGGAATAGTTACCAAACCGAACCAGAACAACACAGACAAGTTTTAATGTCACAGAGTATCAGTCTGCCCTGCAATCAAGCTAATTTTATTTGAAAACTCAAAACAGGTGCAACAATTGGCTCAAGGGCAAATGCTGATTCCCCCCCTCCTGCCAGGTAGCTGAGGTCTGCCGTTAAATGGCAGTGAGAGGTGGATGTGCACAGTTGTAATGCCTTCTGACTCACTGTGGTCACTGTTCTCTCAGCAGCTTCAGTCTACATCTGTCATGATGTATTATGGTAATTATATTGGACAGGGTGGAGAATAGCTATCTGGTCCATGGTCAAGCATCTCTACAGGCCTCTTGATCCACAAATCGCCCACTTGCAGTCTACTGTCACATGAACCTAAATATCAAATGCAAATTAAAGCAGGAAAAGTTCTCATTCATCCTCGATTTCTTCATCGTCTCCCCTGCATTCAATGTACGTCATCTCATCTCGCGTCCCACTTTCTCTGCAATTAGCCTCCCTAAATCTCCGTCTCTTTAGGCGTAGCTTATGATAAGATGTGGCATCCTGTACCTGTGGTGAAAAAGGTTCGAAGGGGGGCACAGAGGGTGCCAGCTAGAGGCTTCAGCAGGAAAAGACATAGGGGGGTGTCACTGCAATAAACAGCTAGAAACTTCCACCACACCACAGGACAGGAAGCTAATAAACACACACATACAGGCTATTTAATATTCAGCACATGGAAAGAACATGGGAATGAGTGCACACACATACGCATCAGTGCTTCACAGTAAAATAGTTGAGGTGACACAAGAAGATGCTGAATGTTTTTAATAGTTTATTGTTCAGTTTTATGTTGGTGGAGATAAAATATATTTTCCATGGATCAAAATTTTTTGCTTCTAAATTGTTCTAAATATGTTTAGAACAATATTTAATGTTAATTAACTTTTTGGGGGAAAGATTATTCCTAAACTCTAGACTAGATTTATTTTCATATTTCTTATTTATACATTATGTACATAAAGAAGTTGTTGATTTCAATTTGTTTACCTATTAGATGATCTGAATTTATTTTTATGCTGACATTTACTCATTTTCATTTCAAGAGAGTATTCAGTCTATTGCAGAGGTTCCCAAACTGTGGGGCGCACAACTCTTAGGGGGCGCTGTGCCGTTGCAGGGGGGCGCGGGAAGCGGTATGGATGGATGGAAAAAAAACAACAAAAAAAAAACAACGATGAATGCTGTGTGTGCTGGGG